>VYZS01086610.1:5062-24545 GCA_013400695.1 Neodrepanis coruscans | reverse complement strand
CATTCTATTTTTAGAAATGTGGCTCAAGAGACACAGTTCAGTAGTTGAGGTCTAAATCCTTTAGAGAAAAAAAAATAAAATCAGACTTCTTTATTTTAATTTAGTTAAATTAAATTTGTTGTTTCCTTTCAGACCACTATAGGTATTATAAGGAAATGCTTCTTTTAGGCTGTAAAAATATTTGCAATTTTCTTTGTGCAAACTTCCCTGTGTTGACATGGTATTTAAAAACTATAAATATCTTGAATACTTCTAATTGAACCATCTAAAAATCTGGAATAATTATTATTAATTTGAGATACAGATTCTGTAGAATAAATTAAATTTGAGCTCATAGCAACATACTATCTGTGTTTCTACTTCATCAAATATGTGTATGGTAGAAATACATGTACACTGGTTCTATTGTTTGATTTCCTCTTATCTATTTTTTGTCAAATAAGATGATTTTAACACAATACAGGTGGTGGTGAATTAAAATAAACAACAAACATTCAAAACTACTGACACTTCTTAAAATAAACTTTTGTTGTTGGTAAGAGCATTAATATCTTATGTGTACAAAACATCTAAAGCTATAAGCAAAAATTACGCACAATTAGAGTTAATTTCATTTAACAAGAGTAGTCTGTAGCTTTTACATCTTATTTTTTTAAATCTCCAGTAGCATTTACAGTTGAAATTTATCTATAAATTCATTTATCTATAAAGCTGAAAAGTAAAAATTGATTGGCTAGCTGTTTTGATGGCTGAGATATTTAATAATTTGTCTTAGATATAATTAAGCATGGGCCTAAGATGATTGATTTTAAAACACTTAGCATAATGTATTATTACAAGTGTGTCTTGTGTAGAGTTTAATGGAATGAGCAGTTTTATAATCCTCAGCAAAATAGCAAATAAAACAACCCCTATTATTATAGCTACATCACTGTGATATGCACTGTGGTTCATCTATGTGTGCATCACACCTGTATGTCTGCTGTATTCTGATGTAATGACATAGGATTAGAACTAATTGAATATTTAAAACATTTAATTTATATACAAAATAAAATTAGTTAAGAGTGCCATGTCTTACAAAGCTGCTATTGTCATTCATCTAAATCAACTTTTTTAAAATCATCATTTATTAGCTTACTCTATGATTCAATTCAAACGAGAGTTTATTTTTTGGTATGCTTTCATTTTAAAAGCTGTATTTCAGCTATGTATATGCATATTTTCAATAAAATAGAAAGCAATTAGTGAACAAAAACATTACATACTTTTGCAACACACAACATGCAACAAACATATTCTGTTGAATTCACAAGTAATCTCCATTCTGAACATCTGCCAAGATTAGTCTTTGAAATCATATCATGTTGTCCCTTGTGTACTTATGTAGGNCGCCGGCTTGGGATCATGCCAAAAGTAGCAGCCATACACTTACAGCGTAATAACTTGTCATAAAGTAAAACCTGCAGCTTAGAAACTTAGAAGCCCCTGTAGTTTAAACTGGTCTGTGGATATCTCACTTAGATTGTACTGATGTCATTTTTTAAAGTGCCTGAATTGACCCAAAGCTAGATTTTTTTCTTAGACTCTGATTTTCCTGTGTGAAAACACATGTAGCTACAAGTAATTATACTTGGGAAATAAAATTGTTTCCTTAATGTGAATACATGTACTTTCTGTAAATTACATTAAAACTTAAGTAATGTTACTTCACTCTGAAAGAAGATGTTCAAGCATTACTTATTCATCTCAAGATAGTCACAGGTATCTTTTTGTAGGCACTTAAAAAGTAGAGTAAGACATACAAGGTGGAGTCACCTCCAGGAAAACAACAAGACTCTTTCAGCTGGGCAAATCCATGATATAAGTAAATCTATGGGTACCTGAACGAAATTAATTGGAAAGACCATGAGGCAAGAAACCAGTTAAACTGAGGGCTTGCAGTTCATCAGTCACCATCATTTAAATGTATGCAAAATACAGGTAAAGCACTTGCTGGAGACCCCACTTGAGTAAGAATGCATACAGTTTCATTGAGTCACAACTTGTGCTTAGTATCAGGTTAAATATGGGTTGGCATAACAAGAGACAAAGACAGAAGAATTGCTATCTGCAGTTTCACAATATAAGAAATTCAATTATTAACACATAATCTTAGGTGACTGAAGAAAACTGTAAATTGATTGAAATTATAGAGAATCAAAATGGGCCATGACTGAAGGCTGTATCAAGACAAAAGACTTTTGATGTAATCACAGAATGCTTAGGATTAGAGGAGACCTTCGAAGATCACCTAGTCCATCTCCCCTGCCATGGGCAGAGACATCTTTTACTAGACCATGTTGTTCAAAGCCCCATCCAGTCTTACCTGATGCTTTGGGGTTTTTTGCTCATATTTCTGGGGTTTTAGACTCACAAGTCTTCTTGTAAGGACTTTCCCATGGTTTGTGAACCTATGTTTAACATTCTTTTGGAGTAGCATGGGTAGCAAGACAAAATAGAGGCCCAAAGAACCTGGAGAAGCTCCAGAGGAGGGCACAGGGGTTAGACGAACTCTGGTTGGATGTATTGAGGGGCATAGGAATCGATGAATATTATAAATACGGTGTAACAAAACAGATACTTTATTATTTTGGTAGGTGATCATTTGAACATTTCTTTATAATCAACAAAATGGAAAATTGAACTCAAATTCCCCCTTTAATCCATTTATTTCACCAGCAATAATGGTATTGAACAAATGCCAAAGAAAGAACAAGTTTCCAGAACAAACAGGAAAAAGAACCCAAACAAAAGCAAACAAAAACCCACAAAACAAAACTTCAGCAGATTCAGAAACACAAGCTCTAAATACATCAGTATCCTAATCCTTTGGACATGATGTGCTAAGATATACTACCTCGCATTCCTCAGTTATGCTGAGCTTGGCAACATGATCTAAAGCAGTAAGTAAATGAGGTGAGTTGACCCTGTCCAGCAACCAAGCTCCCACCCAGTCATTCATTCAACCTCCCCTCAGTGGGATGGGAAGAGAACCAGTATGACAAAAGTGAGAAAAGTTCATGGGTCCAGAAAAAATCCACTTTAATAAGTGAAAGGGGGAAGGGAAGGGGAAGAGAAGTTGCAATAATTAATGTAATCTTTGTTTCCTGTGCATCAAATGCAAAGGATATCAGTAGGCAACTGGTATTTCAGAATACTCTTTACCCCCACCCTCCATATCTATTTTCTCCTTAACCAAAATCAAATAAAACTTTCTGAAACGACAAAGAAATTTCAGTTATGTCTGCAATAGTATGTTGACTAGATGTTTGACCCCATGTGTACAGTTTTATTACTCACAGAAGTAAGAAACAATATAACTGAGATATTTAAGATTGTAATAAATTTCCTCTGAATTTATGCATATTTGATTGATAGAAACTCAATAAATCATGGCAGGAGTTATTGATGAAATCTCAAATAGGTTTTATTATCACAGGCCTTATTGCTGCTGTTCTTACATGCAAGACAAGGAGATTAATGTAGTGAATATAGGAGATGTTTGAAAGCTCTTGATCACAAATTTTCACCTAAACTATATATTAGAGAGGTTAATAGAAACCATGTATTCTGCTATATGTATGGCAGAACTATTATTCTTGAGGTTACTCTTCTGTTCTGGTCACAGTTCCACCCAACATTATCTGCACTGCTCTATGACATAATTAGATTTATGACATTGTATCTTAAGATCCAGTGTGCATTTTCCTGCAATTTCAATGGGTTGGTTTGATTAAGAAGTATGAAAAACAAGTTTCACGTATAAGGAACTGGCCAGTTTATATGATTTCAGCTTGGAATACTTGCGTTCTTTGGAAACTGAAGAACAACAAGAACACGACCCTGAAATATAATCACTTAGAAAATGGGCAGAAGAGGTTAAAAGCCCTTCATCAATTGCTTACTCAGACTCCACTTCAATACTTCTTGAATAATAAAAGCAAGGCAGCAGGAAGCTTCTTTTTCTTATTCTTGTAAAACTCATAGAAGGGCACCTATGCCTCAGAGATGTTATCTCAATAAAAGCAATGAATGATAAGAAAGGAAAATAAACTGGGGCAGCATACTCAAGAGCCAAGAAAACATTATATGTATGACTTACCTAACATTATGTCCTTCCTCTACCAAAATTATTCCAAAAGATATCTCAGTATATGGCTCACAAAATATGCACAGTTACCTAAAAGCCACTGAAATACTGAGACAAATAACAGTTTATAATTTATTTCATCCATTATGGTCAGTATTGAAGTGTTTAAAGCAACTTTTTTTCAGTAGGTATGACTCTTGTTTTGAATAGTTCCAGTTGCAAATGTAGTAGTCTTGCCATCTACAAGTTAAATACAGATTAAAATACTTCAATATACAACAAACTTGACATACTAATCTATACAAACTGAACATTTCATTAAACACACAAAAGTAATAAACAAACAAAAATATATTGAGTTTACTAAAAGACACAGAAAAAGAAGCTTTGCTTTTATAGTCAGACTACACTACTGACAGACGGATCTTTCTCCACTAATTCTTCATGAAAAAAAAGAGAATTTATGAATATGCATCTCATACCTTTGTATTGATCCTCAGAGGTTAATTCACATAGTTTAATTACTCACTTCTAATTCTCATTGTTACATTATGTCAATTTTATATTTTTTTATTCTGATGGGGCGAAACTTCTGAATTATAATCCATGGAGTTGAAATTTCATTAAGGCTTTAGTTATGTCAAGGCTTTAGATATTTGTACAGTGCAGAAGAAATAGATATTATTTATCTTCAGTCTTCCTTTATATAATATGTAGAAGAACATAACTAAATCTGTATGCAGAGGTTGAAATTATAAAAGTAAAGTGGGAAAGAGCAAGGGATGGAATATATATGGAAAACAAGTAACTATTATACCGAGGTAAACACTGTTAACTCATAATGAGCTATGAAAATCAAAATACTTTGAGAAAGATGTTATGCGGTAGAATAGATTTATGTTTCTTAAAATGCTTCTTTTTTCCTGAAGTTATGTTTCTCATGGTTTTTCCCTTTTCTAGGGAGGGGTTGGGGAGGGGGGTGCTTGATTGTTCGGGGGAGTTTAGGGGAGAGAGCGGAGGGTGTGTTTTCAAACATCTGTTTTGTATTTTATAAGGAAAGCAAAGCAGACAGACTCTGGAGGACCTAGCAACATGGCGCTGGTCCCCTGCAGTTTCTGCCACGACTCCACAGACACACGGAGATGGCTGCAAGGTTAGGGTTGTTGGGGGAGCCCTGTGGCACCTGCTGGCAACAATGGATGCAGCTTGGGGAGCACCCCGTTCTTTACTGTGGCATGCCATGGGCGGCAGAAGTGGCTCCTGCAGCCCCCCGTTGGTTCACTGCACAGCGGCAGTGCTGGGCCGGGGACATTCCCACAGCCTCCGCCAGTTTTCCGGGCTGGAGATGCTGCTGCCGGTGTTTGTGGGACAGCCGCGGCTTCCGTGGCTCTGCCAGCTGACTCTACCAGCATGGGCGTGGCGTGGAAGCAGTTCACGCCCTCTCCTGGGTGCGTGGCAGCACCAGCCCTGAAGCGGCACCATCTTCTGCTGGTGCTGTGCGCATGTGCGGTGGGTTCCCCCACATGCGCAAAACACGGTGCTCGGTGAAGAATGCCAGCAGCCCTTGCGGTGGGTAAGGCCACCCCGCTAGTTGCTGTCACTAGCACACGGGGCAAGCACAGCCCTGTGCCAGTGCCAGCGGTGGCCCCGGAGCGCCTGGGGGCGCCCTGTGGCTCTCACAGGCTGCGGGAGCAGCCCCTTCTCCCTCAATAGGCTCTGACCACGAGGCATTTTGGTGGGAAACACCACCATAGTGCCTCGTGGCGAGGTCTCATGGACGGGAGGTGCTCAAGTGCCGTTAGTCAATTCCAAGGCGACCTGCACCAAGAGGCACTCCGAGATCACGTGGGAATAGATTCCCTATAAAACTCTCAGTCCTGGAAGCCCTCCGTCTCTCTGTGCTCGGGAGTCGTAGGAGCTGCATCTCAGCACATCTCTGCTCCGTGTTTTCCCACGGCTCAGGCAGCAGTGCAGCTTCATCAACAGTGAAAGCAACACAGGGCTGAGGACCATATAGCTGACCAGCTGTGGTAGTATTTCTCTCCCCTTCTGGGTTCCCTGCCCCAGGATTTCTTTTATTTTTCCCTTTTTGTCCAGGAAACCTCAGAGTGGGACCCGACACCATCCCACCTTCCTCCCTTACTCCATCAGCCCAGCAGCGAGCCCTGGAGGAGCACAGTCTGCTCCCCCTTGCGTCGTTGTTGTTGGGTTTTCATTNAGGGTTGGGGGGGGAGCCCTGTGGCACCTGCTGGCAACAATGGATGCAGCTTGGGGAGCACCCCGTTCTTTACTGTGGCATGCCATGGGCGGCAGAAGTGGCTCCTGCAGCCCCCCGTTGGTTCACTGCACAGCGGCAGTGCTGGGCCGGGGACATTCCCACAGCCTCCGCCAGTTTTCCGGGCTGGAGATGCTGCTGCCGGTGTTTGTGGGACAGCCGCGGCTTCCGTGGCTCTGCCAGCTGACTCTACCAGCATGGGCGTGGCGTGGAAGCAGTTCACGCCCTCTCCTGGGTGCGTGGCAGCACCAGCCCTGAAGCGGCACCATCTTCTGCTGGTGCTGTGCGCATGTGCGGTGGGTTCCCCCACATGCGCAAAACACGGTGCTCGGTGAAGAATGCCAGCAGCCCTTGCGGTGGGTAAGGCCACCCCGCTAGTTGCTGTCACTAGCACACGGGGCAAGCACAGCCCTGTGCCAGTGCCAGCGGTGGCCCCGGAGCACCTGGGGGCGCCCTGTGGCTCTCACAGGCTGCGGGAGCAGCCCCTTCTCCCTCAATAGGCTCTGACCACGAGGCATTTTGGTGGGAAACACCACCATAGTGCCTCGTGGCGAGGTCTCATGGACGGGAGGTGCTCAAGTGCCGTTAGTCAATTCCAAGGTGACCTGCACCAAGAGGGACTCTGAGATCACGTGGGAATAGATTCCCTATAAAACTCTCAGTCCTGGAAGCCCTCCCTCTCTCTGTGCTCGGGAGTCGTAGGAGCTGCATCTCAGCACATCTCTGCTCCGTGTTTTCCCACGGCTCAGGCAGCAGTGCAGCTTCATCAACAGTGAAAGCAACACAGGGCTGAGGACCATATAGCTGACCAGCTGTGGTAGTATTTCTCTCCCCTTCTGGGTTCCCTGCCCCAGGATTTCTTTTATTTTTCCCTTTTTGTCCAGGAAACCTCAGAGTGGGACCCGACACCATCCCACCTTCCTCCCTTACTCCATCAGCCCAGCAGCGAGCCCTGGAGGAGCACAGTCTGCTCCCCCTTGCGTCATTGTTGTTGGGTTTTCATTTGTAAAATAAATTCTCTTGTTTGTTATTGAAACTACTGCATTCTCTCATCACTTTTAACGCCCCCTAGTGTCCAAATCAGGGCAAAGACTATTCCAAGAAATCAGTCTATGATTCCATGATGAACTCAGAATATCATTTTGACCCCCCTTAATATTTTTTTTTTCCATTGGATACAGTAAACTCACAGCCTCAGCCCCTCACACACATTTAAAAGAACTTGGAATATTTTCCCCACAAAGTCATAAGAACATCCTTCCTGTTTAAATGTCCAAATAATTAATTATGGATTTAGTATCTAAAGACTCTCTCACATTAGTTGCATCCTACAACCATGCAACTTTCACTGCAAGTATCTAGAAGTATCTATAATGCTGCAGATAGGAATTTTATTTAGCTGACTACATTCCTAAGGTGACTTGGGTGAGGGCCAGAGGAAAGCAAGCTGAGGAAAAGGCATATTTTCCTTACTTGGGAAGGACTTTGGTGGTAAAACCAAAGCTGTTTTTAAATCTGTATCTAAAGAAGTAAGTTTCTCTAGAGTGTTTCAACACCTTTATGTTGAAATAGGTTGTTAGGCAGTGCCTGCATATCATTATTCTGGAATAGCATTTGCAAAATATCTTCCCTGCTATCCCAGACCAAACCACTTTTCTGTATCAAAGTGATCCTTTTTAATAGAAAGTGTGGGTATTTTTGCATATATATTGCAGAAGGATTTCTTAAACAACAAGGCCATTAAGTATTATGGGACTGTGTGGACAATCTGGGGCTTGAGAAAAACAGTTTTTCCTTGAACACACTGATATCAGGGAACTATGTTGAGATAAGCAATTAATGAGGAGCTAAGGCAAGAAAGTTAGACTGCAAGGTATACCAAGGTGGTTGCATGCTTTGCTGTGTACATCCAATCATCATATGAGATGAGACGCGTGAACAGAATGCCTGAACCAATGATATTATTGCTTATGCCATGTGAACCCTGTTTCAGACTATAACTGTAACTGTGTATTGTAATAAAGTGGAAGCATTCACCATACTCCTATGGAGACTGTGTTTGTATTCCGGGGTCCCCTAAATCTACAATATTTTTTAGCAGTTTGATTGTATTTTAGTCTAATCAGCCTTGATTTAAATCTAGTCTACCTCTCAAAGGACAATGTTATACTGAATAAAAGATTGCATAGATTTTTTTCCCATAGGAAAAATAATGGTAAAGAAAATTATACAGAACTGTGGTGGTTAGGTAGACTTCTGATGAATCAAGATGATTAATAGGATTTTCTATAAACAAACAGCCACATAGAAATTGTAAAATGGAAAGGAGGATTCATAGAATAGCATTATGCTAATCCCAGGAAACTAATACTGGTGATGTACTACAACAGCCACTGTATATATTCCATTCATCCAAAAAAGGAAAATACACTGTAGAGACCACTCAAAGTTTAGTTTGCTGTGCTTTACAGCAAATCAACGTAGTATTCCTTTACTAGTGCCAATATTTTGCTAGTGTCATGGTTTAAGCCCAACCAGAAACACAGCCCTATACAGCTACTTCCCCATGGAGGAATGAGGGAGAGAATCAGAAAAGAAAGAGTGAGAAAACTCTTGGATCGAGATAAAAACAGTTTAACAGGTAATGCCAAAGCTGCACATGCAAGCAAAGCAAATGAAGGAATTTATTCACCGCTTCCCATGGGTATGCAGGTGGTGAGCCATCTCCAGGAAAGCAGGGCTCCATCAGGTAAACGTGACCTGATAATTAAAAAACCCCATCACTCCCTCGCACCTCATCCCTCTTCTTCCCCCAGCTTTATATGCTGAGCATGATGTCATTTCGTAGAGGATATCCATTTGGTCAATCGGGATCTGTCTGTCTCTCCTGACTCTGTTCCCTATCAACTTCTTTTGCATCCCCAGCCTACTTGCTGGTCATGTGGAGCGAGGATTAGGAAAGGTATCAGCACTGCTCAGCAATAGTTAAAACATTCCTGTGTTATCAACAGTGTTTTCAGCAGGAAACAAAAACACAGCCCTATACCGGCTACTGTGAAGAAAATTAACTCTATCCCAGCAAAAATCAGCACATCCAGTTCCCAAAAGAGAAGGACAACCAGTTTATCTTAATTCATGGAGTGCAATATGGCACATTTCAACTCTCACCTAAAATTTCTAATTTTAATAGAACTTCCTTGCAGCAAAATAATACAAAACTGTCCATGTTTGCATTTCCTGTCTGAGCACAACCTCCTTCATCCTCTTCTGTCTTTCATAGAATATTATTTTCCTTTCTGTCCACCAGACACTACTGAAAACTTTTGAGATTTATAATATTGCCACATTCTAGTTTCCAAACTTTTCAAAAAAGAAATAGAGCCCTTGCAAAAGGCTTCAGAATATATGTAAGTCTTGTAAATTTCAATACGTATGCAATTTGATTAGAAAGTACATGCTGGTCTTAATCACATTTATAATGCTACAACAATTATGAGGGGTTTAGTGTTATAGAGTAATAACATATGTTTTTAAATTGATTAGACATTTTAGCTATCACTCTCTGTTCTTTTCTAACAGCACTTGTTGTGGAGATACATGATTGACAGAATCAGTAGTGACATATGACAGCAGAGAATGTGGGCATGGGAGACTCAGAGCAAACAACAGCTACTTGCCAAAAATGCTTGATCAAAGTAGCCAGAAATTTCAGGGACTTCTGTTAAAAGAAAATAAACAGGGAAAAAACAAGTGCATACACACACAAAGAGGTCTGCAGTTAGAATTTGCATATGCAAAATGTAACAGAAAAGAAAAACAGTTTTTAATTCATGTTTCTCTATAGCACTATGTGGTAGAACAAGTTCCTTATGCGATACTTATCTAGTTTATGCAACTAAGAAACAGAATACCTTAATTATTAATGACATCCTTCCCCCCACACCTGGGGGAAACTTCTGTAATTTTTTATCTCATCAGTGACTAATAGAAGTAAGTCAAGCAAATTCTTCAGGTAGAACTATCCAGTCAGTATCATATAAAACAGCATTAAAGTGTTTGGGATTGTATTTGGGTTCCAAGCAATAAAATACTGTAATGGAGAGCTTGTAAGATGGATCTCAAACAAAATTAAAAAAATTTAGTTTTTAAGACTTGAAAATATGTCAGATTAGAAATCACACAAAGTATGTGGTCTACTTGATGGATATAAGTACAAAAACAAGTCACTGTAAGATAAGAATGATATTAAGATCTTAGAGAACATCCAAAGGAAAGCAACAAAGGTGGTGAAGGGGCTTTAGGAAAAGCTGTATGAGAAGCAACTGACATCACTTGGTTTGTTCAGTTGGACTGCGGGGATACCTCATTAAAGTCTACAACTTCCTCATGGGAAGAAAAGAAGGGACAGGCACTGATCTCTTCTCTCTGGTGACCAATGACTGGACCAAAGGAATGGCCTGAAGTTGTGTCAGGGGAGGTTTAGCTTAGAAAAATGTTCTTCACCCAGGAGGTGTCTGAGCACTGGAAGAGGGTCCCCAGGGATGCAGTCTTGGCACCAAGCCTCACAGAGTTCAAAAATGATTTGGACAATACTCTCAGGCTCATGGTATGACTCTTGGGAATGGTCCTGTGTAGGGCTAAGGGTTGGACTCAATGATCCTTGCGGATTCCTTCCAGCTCAGCATATTCTATGTTTCTCTGAAGTAACAAGTATTTATTCCCCAAGAAGCGATTATTCCCCTTCAGTGGCCATGTAATAACTAATGCTAATTGTGTATTCATAGGTTTTAAAATTAAAATTTATTTCTAGCATCAACTGGCCTTGCATGCAATACAGTTTACAGAGATTCTTATTCTCTGTGTCATGTTGGATTGCCTTACATTCAATTAAAGTCTTCAGTGATGAAGAGAATGTACTCCAAAATATCTCAATAATTAATTGCAGTGTGCATTCAGCTTTCAACTAGGGGGTCTTTATCTTCTTTCATATTTTAAGGAAATCTTTACTACA
Organism: Neodrepanis coruscans; assembly: GCA_013400695.1. Lineage (NCBI taxonomy): Eukaryota > Metazoa > Chordata > Aves > Passeriformes > Philepittidae > Neodrepanis > Neodrepanis coruscans. Next base: position 13,127 of record VYZS01086610.1, on the reverse strand, counting down.
ATAAGTCCTTTCTTTCAGTGAGAAAAAGGTGCATTTAGTTACTTCCTATTCTTCCTTTAATAATATAAATAAGATTTGTGAGTCTACACCAAAGATGGAGAGAACCTATAAGAGCATACAGTGACAGGACAAGGGGCAATGGCTTAAAGCTGAAAGAGGACAGGTTTCAGCTAGATATTAGGAACATATTCTTTACTGTGAGGGTGGTAAGGCACTGGAATATGCTGCCCAGAGAGCTTGTGGATGCCCCATCCCTTGGAAATGTTAAAGGTCAGCTTGGATGGGGCTCTGAGGAACGTGATCTAGTGAAAGGTGTCCCTACCATTAACAGCGGTGTTGGAACTAGACGACCTTCAAGGTCCCTTCCATCTCAAGCCATTCTACTGTTTTTTCAAATTGCTCTGTAAGACACATTTTTCAGTTTCTTGAATACCCTGAAATCTCTCCTCCAGCTAGGTAAGGCTTAACTTATGTCTACTATTATCAGCATTTGTACATGAACTGGCAGTTTGGCATATTTTTACAGATAACAGGATTTCTAAAGATGCAGTTCACCTGACCATTTTAGGACCCATTTTTCCTATAGAAGTTTATAATAGAAATCTGCTTAAATTTAGTTATAGTCAAATCAGTCTTGCGATGCATACATCTTGGTTCTGACAACATGAATGACCAATAGCTTGTTAATATTTCTTAACTGGCTTTGTTTTTGTCAGTATAAATGATGAAACTCTTATTGCTATGAATCTGCAATCATAGCAAGTACACACCTGAGAACAACTAAAAGGGGCATTATTTTTAGGTTGTCTTTTGGGAGCTCTCTGGTCCATGAACTTGTGTTTATGGAAGCCTGGACACATCTGTGGACTACGATTGATGTCTGTCTTGGATTTTACCTTTTTGAGGAAATGTGCTTGAGGTGCACAACTAAGCTTTGGAAATTGGTTGTACTTCAAGAATACTTAAAAGCTCAAAATTATGACATTCATATCTGATCTATATATGATTAAAATATTGTCCACTATTTTAAAATATACAGTAAGCAGATTGTTGTCTTTCAGGACAAAAAAATTATAGCATTCATAAAAGAGGTTCTATTCTTACAATTATTTTGAACCTGTTAGGAAAGAGATTGTCCAGAGAATAAGAAAATCCTTCAAGAAACTCAACAAATTCTCTATCCGAACATTAAGGAAAACTGTTTCAGTAGTTTCCACCAGAGTAAGCACTAACAAATTCAGTTACAGTAGGTCAAGACACATATGTCACATGTATGGTCTTGTGCATAGTCACAAACTTTTCTTGAATACCTTGGTAATTTATCACAGCTGGCAATATTCATGTATGAATGTATCTATGTATGTATTTTAGAGCTCGTCTTTGATATGATTTAGTAAACAAACCTGCCATATAACTTTGGTAAAGGGTAAGGTTTAAAATGCTGCTTGACTTTGAAATAAGTACTAAAATAATACTAAAAGAATGATAAAAGGAATAAAGTACTGTATGTTTCCTTTTGCACTTTGTTTTCATGTGTTAATTGTTCTTAAGTCTATGTTGGATAAGTTCTATTTTCCTGAATTGACGTTCCAGACATGGCTTTCTTGCAAGATTAATCATTCCTTTGGGAATTTGTATTTCCTGTTTTTTTCAATACAAAGCTATGTCTTCATCATTGTGTTTTTATTTTGTGAGTTTTGCTTTTTCTTCGTTTGAGCTTGTTTTGTCTTGTTTTAATGTGGTTATCATAGGCTTTTTGCAGTTTCAAGGTAAAGAGAAGCTGTGTCGGCAGTGGAAGTGCTTTGCTTGGTTCCATAGTCTATAATTTTGAGTCCTTTTGTTGAGATAATGTTATTTGGGAGCATTTTCAAAGAAGTAGTTCTTCAGGTGTCTTAAGGTGCCTCCATTTCTTTTACAATAAATTTGGAATCACAAATTTATGTTGAATAACATAACATTTCCAAACAAATGGAAAGAGTCAAGAGATGTTCAGGAAGAGAGATTTGGACTTTTGTCTCTCAGAATATTGTGTACATTCCTCTGGATTACAATCATTGCCTAAAATGCCAAACACATATACTTGAAAATGAAATATCCTATCCCTATCCCATCCTATTAGTTACTGAACTGCATACTCAGCATACACAGATCCTACCCTTCAAATAAGATTTTCAAGGTATTTAAATGGTTGAAACATCTATTGTAAAATCCTCTTCACATTTAGGCATCAGAACAGCACTCAGCTACTCACCTTTATCAAGGCTATTCAAAAATCTACAACTCAGGGCACCTAATGAATTTATTATGAGTTTTGCAGTGTACTTTTGGGTTAGTAAGTGTCTACATTTAATTTATTTACCTTTTATTTTTTTTTTAATTTTTGTGGCACTTTAAAGGATATGTCCATTCACTTCCCAAAAGATTTTGAGAGCTAGAAAAGTAATAATAGTCCAAGTAATAGTCCAAGTCCTCATGACCTTCCTTTAAACTCATATAATAGTAACAAGAAAAGAGTTTGTGTCAAACAAACTATTTCAAAATACAATATCTATACAAAGTATAGAGAGTCAAAACAGCTTAGTAATTTCTAATTTCTAATTTCTTGTATTTAACTGTACTGGCAAAATATTAATATCAAAACACTTGTGCTAATGAAAAAAAAAAATTAGTTATAAACCCTTAATTTTTATAGCATAATTTTTAAATGACAAAAAATGTGGAATTCATGTATATCTCAGTTAACATGAAGGACTCCATATTCTTTAATTAGAGAATGATAGCAACTACCTTACATTTTTATAGCATCTTTCAGTTTGGAATATCCTTCAAAATAATTAATGTAAGAATGGTGCAGATAAGAAGTTACTACACTGACATTAAAGGCGAAAAATGTTAGCATGAAGGCAAGTTCAATAAGTAAATGAAGTTCACCTGCTTTTTTTGGGGGGATAATCCTTATATCAGCAGCTTGCACGAAGTTCTTTAAAGTGTCATTGATGTGAGTAGGATCATAGCAACATGTAATACTGAGAACGAGCTTTAATTGCAGGTTTAATTTCAATGGCCAAATGCAGATTGCTTTATACATAGCAAAAACATATTCTGTGCACACAAGGCTAGTTAAACATTTCATCCTAGAAAACGCTGTTAAATTTAGTTGACTATAAAAACATTTAAGATCTATTGCAGATATTTAAATCTGAATAGCTCTCATTTAAAAATGACATAACTCTAAGCTCACATTAGATTTGATGTGTATTATTCATCTTTTCCATCCTTTTCCACTTGCAAGAAACTGTCACATATTTACATGCAGCAGAATAATATCAAATTCTCTTGCAACCCTTAAATGTCATCAGTGATCCTTTTGGAAGGAACAAAAGCGTAATTTGTGTAAAAGGTAATATTTCCCTCAGTGTTGTTTTGCGACGTCGTGACCTTCCTGAAAACCATAACTATCTTTAGGGAATAACTGTAATATTTTGATTAATAAGGTTTCATGAGTTTCATGCCTAAAGTTTGGACTCACATTCAGACCTCTTTTTCAGGTAAAAAAAAAAAAAAGTCCAAAGGTTCAAAATTAGTTTAAACTCAGTATAGATTTCAGAGTAGAACTCATCTTTATTGAAATTTTTAAATGCTTTATTTTTCACTATTTTTCATTGAAAAGGAAGTAAGAACTGCAAGAAAAAAAATCTTTTATTATATTTTTAGATGACTGCAGAAACAAGAGTATAAAACAAAATATAAATGCTAATATATTGCATCACTTTTTTGCCAATTTGTTATTTCAGACTGAAGAATCTGTATATGGAATCAAGTCCTGGAACATTTAAGAATGATTTTTTTCTAAAAGGCGTCCTTTATTTCTTCTCAGCTAGATGTTTGCTTTTTGTTAGTTTATTTATTTATTTGTTTGTTTGTTTGTTTTAATCCAGAGATTTTCTTGTCTCAGGTTGTAGAGTCTTCCTACAATATAGTCCTTCTGAAAATAAACAGCCATGAGATAGATTGCAACACACAAGGAGAGGGAGGCGGAGACCCAGTCTTTTGGTCACAAGCTCGTGTAGTGGCAACTTCCTTTTTATTCCGGGAGCCACTGCAGCCAGAGCCATGACCACCCTTAAACAGTTAGCATGTTGGGCTAAAGGTGAGCTAAATACCACTAGTCAAGTATTAGATGAGCTATCCCAAGATGTAAGTAGTGTTAATCATGCTGTGCTTCAGAACAGAGCTGCTATTGATTTTTTATTGCTCGCACAAGGTCACGGGTGTGATGAGTTTGAAGGTATGTATTTGTCAACTCATTCTGAAAGCATACATAGAAAGTTGGCTGTGTTAAAAAATAAGTTGCACAATCTAAAAGAAGTGGATGATCCTATTGGAAATTGGCTCAGTCAGTTTGGTATAACTGGATGGCTGCGAGTATTGCTTGAAAAAGGCTTAACTCTTATAGTAATGATTATAGTAGGATGCTTGATATTTGGATGTTTGCTGTCATGTGTTAAGAAAGCGTTGTCACGGTTGGTAAATCAGATCTGGATTGTCCAAAGAGAAAACGGGGGATATGTAGAAGATTATTTAGAACAACAAGGCCACAGACTACTGTGGGAAGCTATGGACAATCCAGATACTGACAAAGGCAGTTTGTCTCTGAACACAATAGAATCAGGGAAGCTATTGTGAAAGCAAGATGCTATGTAACAATAATCAAGATATAAGACCATGAGAGCAGGATGCTATGTATCAATAAATATAATTCAAGGATGGGAAAGGAAAGATGCTGTAACTGCAAGGCTGAAACAAAGTATTTGCATGCTTTGCCATAGGTAACCAATCATAATGTAGAATTAAGTGTGGAACGAGCAATTATAGCCAATAAAGTAATTGCTTGCATCGCGTGAACCCTGGCTAGAACCCTATAATTGTGCCTGTAACTGAAAATAAAGTGATTCCATTCATCTTACTCCTGCGAAGACTTTGTCTGGATTCCATTTCTCCCCTCAACCCCCCTTGGCAATCTAACAACAAAACAGATTATCAGTTCTATGACTAAACAACAGAAGAAACATGCAAATGTTAGAAAAAAAACCCCTAGAAATATAGTAGCAAAATTATATATCACAGTTTCAGTTTTATATGTTATTAGATACTTAAATATTCAAGGAACAAAATTAAGATTCCATTACTTTTTGTAATAAAATTATAACATCAGGTTTTCTCCAGTTTACTGACAAATATTTGTCTTTAGTAATGTCTGTAGAAATACACAGGAAAGGTCATAGGCTATTCCCTAATCTTTAGGAAAGAACCATAGCTCTTTTCTATATGATCTAAGTGTCTCCCTCTCCGTGAGAAAGATGGCGTTACCAATGCACTACTGGGTAAGGTCCCTGGCTTATGTTTTTTTCCCCAAATACTCCCTGTGTAATAAACATAAAAGTGCAAAACTTTTCACCACATACCAGTACTCCGGAACCATTTCTTTACTCTGTGTTCACTAGTATAAATATTGTCTCTGGAATACGTAAATATTCACAAAGATGTTAACTGCTAGTACTTTAAAATAATTTTCCACTTTTCAGCTTTTTTTGGAGCTGAGTGAATCTGTAGAAGTTCACTGGCATATAAGAATTCTTACTAACTTTCTACAATTACCTCTTCTGATCTTAAAAGTACCGGTGTTTTAATGTTACTTAGTTAAAACATATAACAAGATATTAATAATACGTAGTTACAACTGACCCACACAATTGCATACACACACTCCCACACAAATTTCGCCTCAGAAACATTTAAAGACTGTAGTGCTTTTATTTTGTCATGCGATACATTTACTTGCAAGAGTGACCTTAAACTTGTCTTATGCCCCAGGAGTCTGTATCTTGTTTTTAAGGAAATATCATGCATATTCTCTGCTTCATAGTAAAGAGTGGATATTTTTGGTGATTCAGTTGCCTAATAGGCAGGACATAGCAGAAAATTCATGTGTTTTGATTTTCATCATTTAAAATTACAAGACAAATTATGTCAGACTCCATCAAAATGAAGAGTCTTCAACATAGTCACTAAATTTTTTTTCATCCTGCTTTTATTGCTATTTTTTTTCTTACTTTTTCTGACTTGATGGAGAGTGCTGAAAAATTACAATTTACAGGAAATTTTGAAAATACTAAAATACAGAATATTCTCATAAAGTATTTTGCTCTTTTAATGTCTACTCTAGTCAGATGACATCTGTTTTCTAATTAGATGTATAAGTCTGAGAATTGAGGCATAGGGACAAATACTCATATTTTAATGTCCAACTTCCTATTTCTTAATCCAGGCATAAAATGTGCTTTCATGAGCATCCTGCCAATAAGGTTATTCAATGAAGTATTTAGACATGTAGCAGAAAGGGGATGCAAATTCAGCTTTAGCATACTTCCATCTCTTATTTAAGTACGTACATAAAGACAGTTTTTGAGGTATTAAGCAAGTGGTACAAGTCATTGACCTACATAATTCACAGAACATTACCAGAGCAGACTCCTGTCAGTGTCAGATAGACTTGTTGTTAAACAGTCCATCACATCCTCAGTATGTATATCAGTCTCAGTGTATAGTAGGAGTATTTGACAACAACAAGCCTGTCATGTTAATTGCTAGACCAAATTTTATGTTATTTTATGTTAGTTTTATGTGGAGATAAATTATTCAGAGCAAATAATTTAGATCACCATAAACTGGCGGTTTAGAGCACTTTAGGGAAGATACTTAGTGAAATTAGTTTATGCTTTAAGAATATGAACAGTCAATCAGAAAAGTGTGTAATATAAGATGTCTTAAAATTTTCAGTTTTATTTTGAACTAAAGCTTATACATCAGTTTTCATTTTACATTTGTATGTAAGTAAGGAGTCATTCATAATCTGCTTACAATATAATCCCTAAAGGAGTATGATTGAAGACAATGTTGTTATTTTGTTTAAGTAATTTTCTCCCTATCTTTTTACACCACATAGGTAGTTTAACTGTTAGACTGGCATAGGATATTTTGCTAAAAATTTTTGCTAAAAGAAAAAAGTATGAATATAAGTATAAATATGTATATATATATATATATATATATGACAAAACACAGAACACAATGGCAACCACTGGAGAATAGCAGGAATTCACACTCAGGTAACACCACTCCTGTTCAGAGCTGTTATAACTCTGGCCAGCAGGGTATGCCCACACACTCCATGAGCCAAAGGAGCAGCCAAGAGCCCAGTGAGGGTCTTGTGACCACAATGGCAGCTATGACAATGGCAGAGGCAGTCTGAGACCTTCCCATAGGCAACACAAGGACCATCTCACCGTTTCCCAGAGTGGAGTGGGGAAGAAAATCTCCTCTGCAGATCGTGTAGCTCCTGATGGGTTGACCGCGAGCTCTGGCAGTGGTGGCGGTTCACAGAGAGGATGGTATGGGATCATGGCACAGCACAGGGTGATGCAGCAACACCTGACAGCAGTAGTCACTGTGCAAAGGTTGAGAGAGAGAGCCGGCATCTCTCTCATGTTGCTGCAAGACTGCATGAGATGACAACTGGGTAGCAGAGCTGATCATGGAGCCAAGTGGCAGAGAGGTTGGGACAGGAGGCATGTGGAGGTGGCAGAGATGAATGCAGGGACAAACCACAGCACGGCAGATGTACGAGCCTTGAGCCAGAGCAGCGGAACAGTGTTTCTGGAAGCGCCAGAGCTGTGGAGACAGAGGACGGGGAGAGGTCACAGTGGAAAATGGAACAACACGTGGTCTCAGGTCCACGGCTGCAAAAGAGGCAGGAACAGAAAATGGGCAAGGTCCTGGGCTCATGAGATAATATCGGCAGCTAGGTTTCCACTGGTCCTCTTCCAAGCCAGCTAAAACAGAGAGGGTGGAATCTAGCCACTAGGCTTTTAGTATTCTCCAGTTCCCCCAATGTTCATTTTCTTGGGAATTCCTTTTTTTTGTCATGCCCCTGAACCAGCCTGCTCTCCTGCAGAGGGGATGGTCAGGGGTTGTCACCAGCACCTGTCCAAGACAGGCACTTTCT
>VYZS01086609.1:1575-23073 GCA_013400695.1 Neodrepanis coruscans | reverse complement strand
GGCCATAAAAGTACAAAAGTCCCAGAAGCCTCTGTTTTAGAAAATGCAACTCTGAATTCTGTTCAGCCTTGCTGATGGTAGAAAACTTCCAGGAAAAAAATGTCTTAAAGGTGATGGTGTTAGACTCAAAACTGGCATTTGAGTAAGATCAGTGTGCATTAGACACTTGTCCTACCAAGTTGAACTCTGGTCATCAGCCTAAATATGTCCTACTGGGCAAAGAATGANGCAGGTCCTTCTTAAAGCTTACTGCAATGAGAGCCTAGCTGGAAAAAGCTCTCATTAGGGAAGAAAAGGAAAAGTATACCAAGTAAGCAAAAGAACAGGAGACTGGTTTTCCCTCATCTTTCTTCTCTATCACATCATGGCACTTCTCAACTCTTGCGCGGCTCTGCTAACCCCCTTTCATTACAGACAGGTAAGTATGGGTGACACAGGAACATCTGTGAACCTTGGGAAAGATTTCTTTGTAACTCAGCTTTCAAATATAGGAAATATTGTAAATTATTTAATTACATTGATTTCCACTGTTATGAGCTGTGCTAGAAAACTGTATAAACAGCTGCAGAGATGGAAAGGTTTGTGTGGCCTGGGGTGTACCTCAGAGTACTGTTTGGGGCTGTTAAGCTCCCCTTGCTGACTTTAAACTAATGTACCTTGAGGAAAGTACCTATGATTCCTCCCAATACTAAACACTCACGGTGTGAATACACCTATAGTAGGTAGCTGGCACAAGCATTTTGGAACATAAACATCTGTCTTGATTTTAGTTCAGACAAATAAAATATAGTCCCTTAGATTTGTCAAGCTGCCATAAAGTTATTTGTTTTATTTTCTATCATGGGGGTGAGTGTGAATACACCTTCTCCACTGCCACAAACTATACAGTCTGGTTTCCTGCATTTAGGAAAGCCTCCAATGAGCTCCATTGCCTTGGAAATCTGTTTCCCTGAATATGGTGTCTCCCTGATGTAAAAAGCTAGATATTCTGTGGCTGTGATCTGCAGAGGCTGAAGCTTAGGTGGAAGGTTGCACTCTTTGCTCTGTCATCAGGCATTTCTTTGAGCCAAGTTCTGTGGTAATCAAACATGTGCTTCTGGTACCAGGAGAGAGGGCACTTTGTGTGGTGAAGGATCTCACAAACAGAAGGATCAATGAAAATTGCACTGAAATATTAATGCTACAGCTGTTGGGTCATATTGTAGTAAGATCCTTGTACATCCCTTAACTACAAAGGACATTTACAAGAGATTTTATATGTATAAGCAAAAATATTTAGAATATTAGAGCTGAATGTTTGAAATGAAGCTATAACACTTTGTTTCCAAGAAGCAATTGACTGATATAATTAAGCCAAAAATTAGCCTGCTAGATCATGGCTCATAGAATTCCTGGAAATTCCGATGCATGTTAATTGTGCTGACTTTACATGTGGATGCTGTCCTTACACCAAATTCCGAAGTTAGTCATAGGCATATGGGACAAGGTAAGCTGTCTATGGTGGGATAAAAACTGGAGAAGGCAAGGGGCCTTTTCACTGAACCTGATGCACTGTGTGCTAGAATCACTCTGCTGGAATGTTTGCCATAGGCAGAGAAACTTGATCTGAAACTTGATGTGAAAAACCTCCTAGCAGAGCACACAAACAAGACTGTTCTATTTGTTCAAGGGAAAGTACACATGCTTTTCATGGGCTGATGCTCAAACTGTTCCTTTGCATCCAGACAGCTGCCATTGTTGTCCTCTGCAGGTTCATGGCTGATGTTCACACCTTAGCTGTGTTTCAACAGGTAAATGCTGATGCTTATATAGACATGTGCTTTTCCTGCACTGTAGCACAGTCGTCCAGCCTACAGAACTGAAAGAGCTTCTTGTGCATGTTTCTTCAAGTACTCATTTTTTCTTGGAGTAGCACACTGCTCTTCACAAACCAGGTTCTCCTTCTTCATTAACAGTGCAGGATATGGTGACAGAATGGCATTACTGACAACAGAATCACCATTTGCCAGTTTTGCCTTTGGGAGAAGGCACATAGCTTGCTCTCAGTGGATGCAAGCTGCCTCAGAGGAAACCTAGTGCAACTCCATCTAAGAATTCAGTGACCCAGTGACTGGGCAAGATATGATTCTGCCAGGCCTATGAGGAGATCTAGAGTCAGCAGAGAGACTTTTTTCCCTTCTGCAGAGCTGTCTGTGGATTCTTCACTGAAAACTTAGGAAAGTCAAGCCAGGCTCTGAAGGAATTGCAGGCAGGCTGTGCAGGAAGTGACACCACCAAGCGGAAATAAGGCACTTTAGCTGCAGGCTGGACAACTCAGGTGCAATGTCTCAGAAAGTTCTGAAACACAAAACTTTCTGATAGAAACGTGGTAAAATCCCCTTTCATGTGACTAAATTTTGCTATATCTCCTTATGAAAAAAAGAAAGAACTGGGAGGGAGCCCTTCAGGGCTGAAAAATTCAAGAGCCTGTGAAATTTCTTAGAATGTTTTGCATTAACATCAGTATGAGGGAGAAGAATGGAACTGGCAGCAGCAGTGGCAAGGGACCAGAAGTAAATTGGTTCAGGGAATACTAACAAAGACTGGATATAGAAGGAAGTTAGTGAAGGTTAGTTCTGAGGAGAAAAATTCTGTGGAAATGGAAGAGTTTAGTGGTTAACAACTTGGGAGGCAGGAAGCAGGGAGGGAAGACCAGAAAGGTGAAAAGGACCTTTTTTTGGTGTGGTATCTGGCACACATAGGGCCTGAGAAGCTGAGACTACTATTAGCCAGATGGAAAGAAAGGATGTGAAATGATGCATTGGTGTGCATGTGCACTGTTTGCATAGTGGTCAAAGAAGAAGAAACAGTGCTTATAGAGATGCAATGGTCAGAAGAAGCTTGGTCTAGTGCAACATCCTTTTTCCAGCAATCTGTGATCCTACAACACCTGCTGCTTCATCACTGAAAAAGTGCTTTATCTTTCCCCAGTATTAATTCCTGCAGGTTGTTTCTAGACAGGGGTTTCCGGAATCTGTCCACATCCCTGTTTGGGAAGTGTCCACAGTGTGAGTGTCTACTATGCACAACCCAGGCACAACTCTCACCCTACTCTGTTTTTCACAGAAAGGAAACCTGGCTACACCAGAGTTCCACAAAGGTGGCCACAACTTCTTTCCAAGAAGTGTAGACACAGCTATGGTGCTTGGAAAGTCTTATGTTGCCATCAGTACTTCTTTTAGTCCAACAAACAGCAGTCTGTTAAGCAGAGTTTAGGCTTCCAACACCAAAAATCATCACTATAGTTGTCAATAACATGAGGTAATGTATCTTCTTAAGTTCATACCTTTCTCAATTCTTGGAGAATCCACCAGCCAACACTGTGTTTTAAATCCAATGAAAAATGTCTATATTAAAATTGCAAGGTCAAACATAAACTGTGAAATGCCAGAATTAATTTTGTCTCTACAGTCCTAAGTCTCATTGTGCCTATGCATTAAAATGTCACAATTTACATAACTGTAAACTGCTTCTGGGAATGAAGTGGTTTTGCTGTAGACCTCAGGCTTGTTTGTTGTGGAAGGTGTATTGCAGACAAGGCAGGGGAATTCAGGATGGTGGTTCTGGAGTTGTACCCAGTTATCATTCCTGTGTTTTTGTAAGACCTGAGACTTAGGAGCTTGACTTTTCAAACTTGCTATTCTTTTCAACAGATTTTACATGTAATATAAAACATGTTTCAACACAGTCCGAACTTTATTTATTGCTTTTCTTGTTGGAAGAAGGGGAAAATCAGGTCTGAGTGAGGATTTTCTCCTGTAAAACTAGAAAAAAAAATCAGCAAAAATGTCTTAAAATCTTGAGTTGGTTAAACACTTTTTGAGATTTGAATTAGTTGAACTTTTGAAAGAAGTTTAAAATAAAAGTGGACCTTTATTTGATAGAACTGTCTGTACTTCATCTGTTCTGCAATCTCATCAGACAAACCTATCAAAAGACAAACTTGCTGAAGTCCAAAAAGTCCTAGAACTTGAACACCATCTTGATTTAATGCATTTCAACCAGACCTATTGAAGTCATTGTGGGACCAGAACTTTTGCTTGGCTGGAGCAGCTTGACCTCATGCAAGTAGATGCTGTGAAAGTTCTCAACCAGCAGTAGAAGAGGCTCTACTAAAAGCTGCCCTTAAAATACTGTCTCAGCTGTCCTCAAATCCTGCAGCTTTTTAGCCATGTATATCAAATCACTCATAAATACTAAGGCTACTAATGATAAAGTGGCAATGAGGCCATAATTTTTATCTACAATGATGAATATAATCCAGACTTTTTTGTTCCTTTAAAAGGTTCATAGTATTAGTGGATCATTTTATAGTTAATGAAACAATGTGCTTTTGATAATGGTTTTAAGTTGCCAGTAACATATTAGTCAAATTTCTTTTGGATTCTTTTTCACTTTACAATGCCCAAAAGCAGTCAACACAGATATTATCATGAAGCATTCACAAAATATATGCAGCCCTATGAACATGATGATGTAAAAGTAGGCTTAATTAGAAAAGTATTACTTGTCTTCTGCTGTTTTTAAAAGGATACTGGTTTTTTTTTTTAAATCATTTTATTTAAATTCTAAGTGTGAAGTTAAATGCTTAAAATGTCTCAAGTAGGAAAAATCAAAGCTTCCTACACAAAATAGGAAACTAGTCTTAGTATTGTTGCTGAAATATTAAGGCCTGGGCTTTTAAATTGAACTTTGGTATAAGGTTGCTTGGAAGAAGGTGGAAGTTTTTGTGTTTTTTGTTTTTCCAAAGAGGAAAGCTTAGACTAAAACTGAAGGAAAAAACCCCCACCAAAACAATTGTGGCAAAAATCTAAGAGACAAAAGATTCAGTCTTGGAATTGCTGTGCTGATGCCTTATGGAAATATTTCTGCTGCTTTCAATTTTTTTGCTTTATCCAGAACTCTTTGTTTGGCTACTTCTTCCAAAATCACTGTGGTTTTGTTCATGGAATAGAAAAGTAGTGCCCCGTGAGATGTGTAAAGCACCACAGAGTGCGGTCTATAATGAATAGAGATGTAATACAAATATTCCCAGTAATGATTGTAGCAACACATCCAAATAGAAACATTTTGGCCCATAGCTTCCTTACTCTTCTTCAGCTGTAATAATTTCCAAGTTCCTCTTTCTGGGGCAAGATACAAGTCTAAGAAAAACACATTGATGTCTCCTCACAGAGAAGGAAAATATAGGAAGATACATCTCGTATGTAATAACAAATCTTTCCATCTTGCAAAACTGACATTTGATAGTACTCCATCTCTTCCCCTCTTCAAGAGGCAAAAAACACCCAAAGTTATTCTTGTCCTTACAGAAAGCACTTCATCTCCTTTGGATCACTGAAAAGACGGCAGAACTGATGTGCTTTCAGATTCTTTACACCATTTTGAAGGTGAGATTATCTTAAAGGGTTATTGTAAACAGTTTTGCCAAGGAATTATATGATGTGATTCTAGCAGCTTAACTCAGTCACAGTCAAGAGTCTCCTACCAGTCTTTTGTATTTATATATAAATAGATGTAGTTCAAGCTGAACAGACTCATCGTTTAAGATACAGACCAGTTGGAAGACTGAAGAAGGAGAAGAAGGAGAAAAAAAGAAAAAGACTGTTAGAAGAAAGTACCTTCTTAAATCTTATATGCAGGATCCATAATGGTAGTCCCAAAACATATGGCTGGGCACAGTAGGCTTCCCAGGCTCCAACAGTGAATTAAGGGTTTGGTAAATATGGAAGGAGTATAAGATGACTCCGTGCTGGTTGTAGGCCATCTTTGAACTAGCATTTCCCAACCTCTCTGTTCATGTCAATGCTTTTGGGCTTATGAAGCTCCAAGACTAGCTGTCCTAAATGCCTTGAACAAAACAGTTACCCATTGTCAGCAGTGTCATCTGTGATGAATACATTTCTGTTGGGAGTTTTATGTCTTTATAACTACTTGTCACTGTGTCCTCCAAATCATTCTGCTATAGAAAGAGTGTAAGAGGATGTGCAGCAGAAATATGCAGTCCTTCATGAGAAAGCTGTATTCAGATTTCCTAAATCTTCTTTCCACTCTAGGCTTTTTTTCTAGGTGTTTTTTGTTTGTTTATGTGTTTTGGTTTGGTTTTTTGATTTGTTTGTTTGAGATTCTTTCGGTTGTTTTTGGAGGTTTTTGTGTGTGATTTTTCCTTTTCATTTTGGTTCTGGTCAGGGTGGAATATTTCTGGGATTTTTGTCATAAACTTGACAGAGTGGTAGATTGTTTGTCTAGTGTCTTTATTCTTTACAGGGCTCCCTTGGCAACTGAGCTTCCTGTCTCACAAAGCAACAGCCCGTGTTATTTTTTATAAGAAAAACTACTCTGTGGAAAAGCAAATAATTTTAGTTGTGGTGCATCAAATGTTGAATTTGGAGAGAAACTGCTATATTCCCTCTCAGGGAGACTTTTTTTTTCTGAGCCATGTAAAATTTTTTACCTACAGCTATACATTTGTGTCTATGTGAGACGAAGTGTCCAATTGGTTTGAGAAATTTCTGTCTTATATGCAGTAAAATTTGCTTCAAGAAATGCACAGCTTTCTAGGAGATAGAAGTGGGATCATTGACCTTCCTGGCTCTGTGACCCACACAGAAAAACTTTCAGGTGGTTGACTGCCACGGGATACAGAGCACACAATGTGACATGAGGAGCTGAGGTTGCCTCAGGAGTCAGTTGCAGCGGGTACTCCCATCATTGTATTTCAGGGTAAAATGGAGCGCAGCTGGGCTGCACATGGAGCAGGAACTTGCGTTGTTTTCAGCCTGCCTGTGCTCTCACACAGCGGGGGAGTAACGCTGCTCTGCAGTACTGGCCCTGGGGAGGATGGTATGGCTTGGGCATGCCAGCCACAGCTGCCCATCGCTGAGTTGGATGTGAGGGATTGAGTGACAAAGATAGGGTTAGGATAGGGTAGAGTTAACCCTTTAACATCCTACTCTCCCTAGGTGAGTTCCTAGTAAGTGTTTGGGATGAGTTTCTCAAACTCTACAAGTCACGTAGCAGGGGAAAAAGTACTTGGATGTATGTCTTTGTCAGTAGTCTGTGGGCCCCTATGTGAGGCAAATATTAACCTTGCACTATAACATTTACTATCTTACAGAATGTAGATTGCTCCCCTTCTTCCCTCCTTCCCCAATCAAATAACTCTCAAAAAGAAAGTAGAGTATGTTAAAAGCAGATACTTCGTGTCAAAGCCTGCCTGTCTTGGTACACTACAGTTTTTTAATATTAGTTATTAGAAATTAACCAGAATTATTCAGAAGTTTCTGATTACAGAAAATCGTACTTTTAGACTAATTCATATTTTGTTTCAAAAGACCCTAGGCTGGTCACCTGATGCGTCTGACCCCACAGACGCATAGAAAGCACTATTTTATTAAACCTTCACTGATTTTTGAGAATTGGATGATGTGTGTAGTATTGTATTGTTGTATGCAGTAATGAAACAGGACTAAACTTTTTACAAGGAGAAAGTTAATGGCCAATATCAGATGGGATTAGAGCCTAATAAACATTACCTGATAACTTGTCAGTCATCTCTGCTGCTGGTACCCATTTCAGCTTCAGGTAATTAGCTTAACTCTCAGTGAAAATGCACTTTTTATTTTTTTTTATTTAAGGTTAACCTCCTGTCCCCAAAACTTCAGGTTTTAGACATAGTGCTACAGTGTTGATACTTCTGCCTATGCAGTTTTATGTGGCTTTTGCATATGTTGACAAAAATGTAATTTGCTCAGAATTATCTGTATACACAGTAATTTTCCTGTGTATGTTGTGATATGTTTAGGAAGAGAGGCTTTTTCACACCTAAGATCATAGTGTGGTGCAGAGAAGACTGCTCAAATCGGTTTAAATCAAATCAGGATTGAAGTGCTTTTATCTTTTTTAACAAAGACACGTAATGATATGGCAATCAATAAGCTGTATGCTGAGGATCAGTATTAGCAACACAACACATAAACAACAGTAACAGATACTTGCAAATGTCAGTAAGGAGCTATAAACTTCCAAAGACCCTTTTATAACTAATCCTAAACAGACTTAGTCTCACGCATGCATGGCTGCGGGCATGCCACTCCACAGGCTGTGTGGGCTACAAGCACGCATTGCTCTTCTGGAAGCGTGGTTCCCCCTATTCCCACATACCTCCTGCAGGTACCTGTGTAACTCACATTTCAGGTATAGTTACCTGTGCTGCTCCCTATGCTAATGTATGTGCCGCAAGATCCCCTGCACACCTGGGATGTGGATCCCTGCTTGTTGCACTCTGACTTGCCACCAGCACCATCTGGCCAAGGCAAGAAATTAGTGTCAAACCAGGCTGGACTGCTGCAGTGTGCCTGCTACAGGGTCTCTCTCCACCTATCTCAAACTTTCATTCTTCTTTTTTACTTCTTTTTCAATCTGACTCTTTTCCAAAAAAGCCTTTGGTAACCCCCGATTACCACTTAATCAGGGTAACAGTTGTCTGGAGCAAACTTCATTGTTACTTTTTGTTAGCTTGTTGGGGACAGGTATCCTTTTAGGAATGGCAGTTTTAGTATTAATCTGTTCACGCAATTTGACTTCACTCCCATTTGGCAGCATCTCCTGATGGTGTGCACTTACATGCAGTAGTGAAAACTTTGCTTCCCAATTATGTTGTTTGGGTGGGCTGCTCTCGGGAAAGACATTTACCTCATGGAAGGTGTCCGCGGTGCACACTCCACTATTTCAGATAGTGGATCCTGTGAGATCCTGTTAGGTGACATTGGTAAAGGCAGGCGAGTTCCTATCAGCGTTTGTAATAGCGGCCCTAACATTTGAGCGGAATGGGCATGTACTACTTCCGATTTCCTGACAATTTCAATGGTCTTGAGAGTTTAGGAGTCCGTCTTTTGGGGTGAAAAAAAAAAGAAGAATCTGATTTTTAAGAAAGCTGAATTAAACATCTCTTCCCGAAATGCCAACCCTATAAACTAGGAGAACTAATTTGGGGGATGTTAAACAATTGGGTGTTCTTTGTTCGATATGGCGGCAAAGGCCAGGAGTGATTCACTGGAGCTGAGTGTCTGTGGGAATACTATTTGCAAGGTGAAAACAGGTCGAACTCCAGAGCAGTCGGAGAGAACGAGAAGTAAATTGCCCGGCTGTGCGGCTTACTTCTACACACGGTGACTTTCTGACAACTCCCGTGAGTTGCTCAGGGTTGGGCGGCACCGTGAAAGTGCCTGAGCTGTCCGTCGGAAGGACGCTCGGGCAGACCCGGGAGAGTCTCTGCGAGCCGTCTTTGCAGTCGTCCCGCACCGGGCGGCCCGGGGACGGCCCGCAGACCCCCGCCTAGGGGCACAGTCGAGGAAGGCCGGAGGGCAGCAGGGTTGGGACAGAACCCTGCAAGAGGTGCAGGGAGGCTGGGCCCAGGAGCGGCCTCCAAGGCGCTCAGCTGGGACACTAGGGAAAGGCGGCGGAGAGAGGCCGGGGGGGCCGCCATGCCGGGCGCTGCGTCTTTAAAGGCCGGGGCCGCTCTGGGTTCCATCCTCCCTCCATCTCCATCCCTCCCCTCCCCCCGGCTCGGCGGCGCTAGGCGCCGGGAGGAGGCGCCTGCTGCTAACAAAAGTCTGCGGCGGAGAGCTCTCCCTTTTTTTCCCTCTCCGGGCAACAAGTGGCTGGCTGCGGCTTCCCGGGGGAGGCGGCAGCAGCGGCGGGGCTACGACGAGGAGCAGAAGGAAGGCGGAGCGGCGCTGAAGTATCGGAGGAGCCCCAGCGACGGCCGCGGGACGGTAGAAGTAGCGCCCGGAGGCCGTCCCGCCCGTCCTGTTTGTGGATTATAACTGGAGCCGCCTCCGTTGCCCTGACACCCCAGCTGGAAACAGGGGCGGGGGTAGGGCGCCCCGATACATCGCATTTTTGATTATTTCCCTTTTTTTTGAGGGTTTTTTTTTCCTCTCTGTTGAAGCGGGGGAAGGGAGGGTATTGGCCACCCGAGAAGAAACGAAGGAATTTACAAGGCTGCTTTAAACATGTCGCCGTGAAACTCTTGGGGTCTCTTCCCTCACCACTGCCCCACGGCTCCACTCCATCACCCGCGGTCGCCCGGCGCCCCGCGGTAGAGATGCTGAGCGGCGGCGTGGGAAAGAGGCGACGAGCATGAAGCCGGCAGGATGGGCGCGAACAATGGCAAGCAGTACGGCAGCGAGGGTGAGTTGTGGGGGGGGGGCGGGAAGAGGGGTGCTGGAGTAGCCGCGGGAGTCGTCCCGGCTGGGCAGGGGAGGTGACTGGGCGAGGGGCGCCGAAGAGGGTTCCCTCCCCTCCGTCCAGGACGATCCACGGCAGAATCCTCGGGCTCCCGTTGCGCTGGGATCCTTAAAAAAAGTCTTTTTTTTTTTTTTTTTTTCCCCCCAATAGATAAGGAATAAGTGCTGTCTCAATTCATGCTGTTGAGGCAGCGGTGCGCCTTGCGATGCGAAGGTAACTCAGGGCTTATGGCAGCGTTAACTTCGTTAAAAACTTGTAGAATGCTCTTTGTAATCCTATTCCACTCGTCTTTATATCCCAGGATCCTTATATTATGCAGTATGGTATATGACTGCTTCCTGTCTGAATAGCAAGAAAAAAATTAACCCCGGCAAGGGTTGGGGGAGAGTTAATGGTCTCCAGCTGTTATTCATACATTGTACTCCTGCAATTTCGTTTCAGTGAAACTGTAGTGGGTTTGGTTTTAGATACACGGGGCCTGATTCGTTCTTGTGGAAACCTATTANCCCGGCAGAACCCCCGGGGTCCCGTTGCGCTGGGGTCCTTTAAAAAAAATTTTTTTTTTTTTTTTTTTTCCCCCCAATAGATAAGGAATAAGTGCTGTCTCAATTCATGCTGTTGAGGCAGCGGTGCGCCTTGCGATGCGAAGGTAACTCAGGGCTTATGGCAGCGTTAACTTCGTTAAAAACTTGTAGAATGCTCTTTGTAATCCTATTCCACTCGTCTTTATATCCCAGGATCCTTATATTATGCAGTATGGTATATGACTGCTTCCTGTCTGAATAGCAAGAAAAAAATTAACCCCGGCAAGGGTTGGGGGAGAGTTAATGGTCTCCAGCTGTTATTCATACATTGTACTCCTGCAATTTCGTTTCAGTGAAACTGTAGTGGGTTTGGTTTTAGATACACGGGGCCTGATTCGTTCTTGTGGAAACCTATTAGTCTCGCTGGAGTTGCATCAGGGATGAATTTCAGCTGCTTTGCTGCTGATGTAAAGGACTACTGGAACAGTCAGCTGGTGTCAGGCAAACCAATGGCAAGTACAGAAAGTTTGTCTTCCTGCCAGCTGGTTTTAAGCTTTCTTTAACTTTTAGCTGTCTTGTATATGTCTTGCCCTCCAAGTATTTAGGAGGCTTTATGGCATATATGTCTTCCCCTCGAAATATTGGGCAGTCATGCATAATCGCCACCCTCCCCCTTTTAGTTTTTTGTTATTGTTGTTGAGGGTTTGTAGGTGGAGATGGTTTGTAGGAGGGAGATGGTCCTGAGGTCTGCTCCCTTCTTTGGGAGTTCAGATGACAATTGCCAAAGAATACACCTCTTGCATCAAGAATATGCATGAAGATTGTGAAAAAGAAGGAGGGGGAACACCCCTTTTAGAGCAGATTCCACAGTTCCTTTCATTTATTGCCAGATGACCTCTGCTTTCTGAAGAGTTGAAGAAGTCAGAAGCTTTAAGCTAAAAATATTATTGCTGTTGTAGTGTTTTACTCACTTGATGCCATCACAAGAATAATTTCTATATATAAATGGGGTGAACCTAGAAGTTGCAGTCAAAGCCTCTTTAAATTTCTCCTGAATTTCATCAGATTTGGAAGGATCATTGTTGATAGTTCTGGTCACTTGTAAAAAATCATGTTGCTGAGGGGTGTTTACCTCAACGATAGGAAGGCATGGATCCATACATGAGCTTTCTTGTGAATTCAGAGGACTGCTCACTTCAATAAATGTACAATTTTTTGGGAGACGTGTGACTGATGCTGAATATTTTGCAGCCCTTGGTGAAGAAAAAGAGAGCTTTACTTTTCCCAAACTACCTGATAGAGACTGTGAGGAAAAGGAGGATTGATGCAGCTAGGCTGTTCATAATTAATTTGCCTCACTCCTCCATTCAGAGTAAAGACTGGATCCTGGGAAAGCAGACTACATGTGGCAAGTGAATCTTTGCAGTACAGACCATTAGCTGTGTGGAAAAGTAGATACAAGAATGGTTTAAAAATAAATAAATAAATCCCCAAACCCCATGGCCAAAACTTTGATCTTGCAGTTTAGGTAACTTGTCTAAGGCATCATTAATATGCTCATAGATCTGTGTTTCTTGACAACTGTTTTCCGTCAGTTACTGAGAAACATTGAGAAGCTTGTTTGCTACTTCCTTTTTGGGTGATGGAGAACCTGTCAAAGAGAGGCTTTTTTCATAAGCTCGGGCCTTTGGTGCTTTTGTAAATTGAACTGCTTAACTGCTTTAAAAACTTACTCTTTAATAGGAGGTGGTTGTGACGCTGGGTGGTGGCTTAGCACTCTGAGGAATCGCCTATTTGCTGAATATCCAAACTAGCAAATTAAATATCCAAGTGGAAGTTCATGGAATGGCATTTGTGGTTAGGTCTGTGGCACACAGTTTTCAGCACAGTGGGCTTTGTAGGCTGGTTTTGTACTATGATATGTCATAGTAGAGGACAGAGAAAAGTACCTTTGTTAGCTGAGCTTCTTGAATACTGTTTTTTCATTTGCTGCTTGCCAGCACCTTAGGTGATACTTCAGGAAGACAACTGCAAATAATTTTTAAAATGGCTGTTGTTTTTCATACTGCTTTCCCATCCACTGTTGAACTGCAGAACATCAGAGACTTGCACAAATTGCTCCTTATTTCAGAGCTGGAGAGATACCAAGGATAACTCAAGATACAACTTTTCACTAGGAAAGTGGGTGTTACATGGATTGCTACATTGTTATGCTTATCGGTGCTAAACACTTTTTTTGACATTCACATAAGTGCTGTGTATTAATAATCTTAGGCAGCTAAGTGTTTCTGACTAATCACATAAACTACTGTACTGCCTTTACTTATTTATTTGCTTCTCCAAGGCTTTATTGAATAGAATTTTATTGGAAGCTACAGTTATCATGTTAAGATGGACAGAAGAGTTGGATGTTTGAGGAGTCAAAATTAGTTTGTTTCCACAGTCTGGTGAATAATTCTGAGCACTTTTGAATGTATTTGTTTTCCATTCATTTATTTTTTTTTTCTAAGAAAGGCCAAAGCCTGTTCTGAATACAGCTTAAATGTGAATAAAATTGCTTATCTGAAAAATCGTGTAATGTGATGGGCTATGAACGCAGGACTTTTGTTTACAGGAGTTTGCCACTTTTTATGAGTAAAATACTAAATACAAGTTTACTTTTCTTGTTTTCGTTTGGACTTTAAAAACATGTTTTATATGGCAGATTTTTTTCTGGAAAATTTTTACCTAAAAAGGTATGGAGCTTGGGATTTCAGGCATTTTGTAGTATTCAGACTGAATCTACAGTCCTTCTGAATGTGTTCCAGCAATTGTGTTTCAATAGCACTACTGATGCTAAGAAATCACTGGACCAAGAAATCCATTTTATCACGGAGCAATATTTGTAAGGCTTTTACCTGTGCAGTGGAAGTGTATCATCAGTTACCTCAGGAAGAATGCTTATTGGTATTCTTTACTTTCTTGCCATGGGGATAATCATTCACCTTTCTGTCACTGATTTAGTTCTTTGCTTGGTTTTTTAATAAGAGGATTGCTTCTGATATCCTTCTGATAGCTTCTGCAACAAAAGGCTGCTCCTTCCACTATCAAAAGTCATGGGTTTTAAGGACCTCTTAACAGTTAACCTCTTGGTAAACTGCTGTTGCAGTTTTCCAAACAAGACTATTATTCATCACAGATGAGGGGGCTGAATTGAAATACGTTGTTCTTTAACTATTGCCAAGTTGATCAGACACCTTGGTGGTTGCTGTTTCTACTTTGAGCACTTTGTTTATGTAATGCTTCTGCCCAGAATAACCTCATGCACTGAGCATGAGGCTAGGTGGGCTCTGACTCCAGTACCAGTTGGTGTGGAGACCAGCTGCCATCTGCCCACTTTCTTTGGGAAACTGCCAGATTCTGCACCTGAGGTGGGACACCCCTGGGTGCACATACAGACTGGGGAATGAGCTGCTGGAAAGCAGTGCCACGGAAAGTGACCTGGGTGTCCTGGTAGATGGCAAGTTGAATATGAGTCAGCAGTGCCCTGGCAGCCAGGAGGGCCCCCCATGTCCTGGGAGGCATCAGGCAAAACATCACCAGCCAGTTGAGGAGGCGATTGTCCCGCTCTGCTCTGCTCTGCTCTGCTTTGCACTGAGGCGGCCTCACCTTGAATATTGTGTGCAGTTTGGGGCACTGCGATTTAAGAAAGGTATTAAGCTGTTAGAGTGTCCAAAGGAGGGCAATGAAGATAGTGAAGGGTCTTGAAGGGAAGTCATATAAGCAGTGACTGAGATCACATTGTCTGTGTAGCCTGGAAGAAGAGGAGACTGAAGGGAGACCTCATTGCAGTAAACAACTTCCTCACGAAGGGAAGAGGAGGGGCAGGCACTTATTTTTTCCTTCTGGTGACCAGTGACAGGACCCAAGGGAATGGACTGAAGTTGTGACAGGGGATGTTTAGGGTAGATATTAGAAAAATGTTCTTCACCCAGAGGGTGGCTGGGTGCTGGAATAGGCTCTGCATGGAAGTAGTCACAGCACCAAGCCTGCCAGAGTTCAAGAAGCATTTGGATGATACTCTCAAGCACATGGTGTGACTCTTGCAGATGGTCCTGTGGAGGGCTGCAAATTGGACTCGATGACCCATGTAGGTCTCTTTCAGCTTGGCATATTCTGTGATTCTTTGAAAAGGTAACTAGATGCTGACCCTCATTACCTGGAGGCAGTTTCTCATCCACAAGGGGATGAGAAAACCACAGGTTTCTTTAATATAAAGAAATTGTCTTTGTGATATGGTTTGGAGGAACAACCTGTGTTCTTATGCATGAAAGGAAGCTGTGGCATTGAGATGGAATTGCTGCTTTGCGAAATGACCATAACTTTTCAACACTTGTCTTCTTCCCAAGTGACTTCTTCATTAAATTGAGACCTGTGAACCAGGCGGATTTGAGGGGAGATAAATAATGGTACAAAATTCTCACAATACCAATGTTCAGGTCTTATCAAGGATTGCCAACTGTCCAGAATCCTGTAATTGTGGATAAAACTTCCTTTGGGTGTCTCCTGCTCTTGCTCCTTCCGGAAACTGGTCTAGAGAGGATTGGTGACACTGTGCAGCATCTCCAGTTGATCTGAAATGTATCATGAAAGACTTGATATAACACTGGAGCCTGGTGCTGTGGAGAGCAGAGGATGGCAAGGAAGAAATAGATGAAATGGCTGCTTAAACAGAGAAATCAACATCCTTTCTGAATCACAAGTCTTGTTAGCAAACTGTATTTTTTTTCTTTTTGTATATTTAATTTGGGAAGATTTTAATATAAATTCTTTAGGAATAACTTTAACTTAGTTCTTGTTTTGAAAATACTCTTTCTCCAAACTTTTACTTATGTGCTTTCTATTCATAAACCATTCAGAGGGAAAATTCTTGTGTAGATCCCAATGTCATGCTAAAGTAAGCACTAGTAGAGAAAACTGCCTTTGTCATGAGATGTAGTTGCTACAAAGCACAGGCAACATGGTTCACAAAGGTGGATTTAATTATGATGTGTGACATAGTGTAGAGTAGCTAAAGCTTTCTAGGGGTTGCCAGCATGTAGCACTGTGGAGAAATAGGTCAGTCTGTGTTCATTTCCAAGTATATTACTCTCTTAAATCCCTCCCTTCACCTGGGAAAAATGGTTAAGGTCTGCATCATAGGCCTTGTGTCCTTTTTCTTGCTGGACATTAACTTCTTGTGAATGCTGCCTTTCATTTCAAATGTGATCTCTGCTAATTCAGTGGTGGCAAGTGACACATCTCATGTTGTGTATGGAAATCTTTTAAATCCAAAACTTCTGAATTATTCACGACCTATAGGTATTTGCATGTTAGGATTTGTTTTCCCACAAAGTATTGGTGGATTTACTTCACAAACAGTGCTTATGTCAGCTCTGAAAAATGATATAATGTGGTAGTTTTGTGCTAGAGAAATGGTATTAGTAGTAAGTAAGCTAATTTTTTTCAAAAAGTTGAATAGTAGTCATGTACCAATTATTTATACTGGTTGTTAGAAACT
Source organism: Neodrepanis coruscans (assembly GCA_013400695.1). Classification (NCBI taxonomy): domain Eukaryota; kingdom Metazoa; phylum Chordata; class Aves; order Passeriformes; family Philepittidae; genus Neodrepanis; species Neodrepanis coruscans. The sequence continues at coordinate 6,720 of VYZS01086609.1, read as the reverse complement.
GTGAAGCCTCACAGGATATTTTAATGAGGATAAGGGGGTGGGAAAGGCAGTAAATTAGCTTTTACTGCATTCTTTAATTACAAATTTGTGACAGCCCCCCTGAGATATATTCTCTGTGTCCTGCGTCTTCAGCAGCAAGGACAGTTTTTCAGTTCTCTTATCTATTTTTTTCTACCCCATGAAATTCCCAGATTGAAGTGACGAGACATAGTTTGGTGCCAAAAACCTTGTAGGTTGTGCATTTTTTTTCTTCACTTTTTTTTTGATGTCTGAGTTGCATTTACACATTACTATTTGACACATTAAACATGATTTTTAGCATATTGCACTTACTACCATCTTGCTTTACTGTTCTGGTCTTTTCTTAGGTCATCTGTTGAAATAATGTATCTTGCCGCTCTCATAGAAGTAGTTTTTTTTTTTTTTGTGGTTTGTTTTTTGTTTTGTCTTGGCTTGTTCTGTCTCATACACCTCCCCTTTGTGGAATACTTACAATTGAACCTTAACATCCTCCACAAGACTATTGTAAATAACGTGGTGCTCTTCAATGGTGCTTTTTGTGTTGCTCTTGCTATGTGATCATGTTCTGCTTTTTGGTGCATGGCCAGAGTTGGTTCTTGCATTTTAGGTGTGTCTGGATTTCAAACTCCGACATTCAGAGAGTTGAGACTTGCCTCTTACAGCAAGATTGGGACAGGAAGTATAGCAGTGTTCAAAATGTCAGTCCTTCAAGCAACATTGTTGTTTTTAAAAGTGAATCTGTGCTCTGAGAAGGGCCAACTGCTGTTAACCAAAAATAATCTTCAAAAATGCTGCTTTTGATACTAATTTTTTCTGTAACTGTCAACTGAGCAATGCAAAACGATTGTGTGTGTGTTTACTCAGTTTGTCTCCAAAAAGGAAATTTACTCTAAGCTCAGTGCTTATATTGCATGTTGTTGTCCAGATCACATGACAGGGGCAGGAGGGTGGTCAGACATAGCACTTAACTGAGCTGCTGTGCTTGCTGTCAGTTTCTCATAACACAGATTTTCTTTTCTAAAAAATGAACTGCCTGTATGTGTATTCAAGCATTGGTGTTTATACACACACAGAGATTTGTGGGGGATTTAAGCTTAAAAAAGTTGCTTATGTTATTGATAGAAACTTCTCAGAAAATAACTTAGTGGCTAACATGCATGTTATTTTATAAAATATTACTCTTTCATAAAATGCTTCTGGGGGATGGGAGGGTCTCTATTTTGTTATTTTGTTGATAGATATAAGCTAACTAACTGTACTCTAGGGAGTCATCTTTGACCTGGATGGTAGCTTTGCTTGGTGCGAGATTATCTTGATACTTTTCTGTACATTTAAAAAAAATAGATCATTAACTGGGTGCCAGTCTGAGACTTGAATAAACTTTGGTGATGCATGATGTGGAAAGCTTCCAGCAGACCTGTCTCAGCTAACGTAATAGGAGTCCAAGACTTGTGCATCTTAGTCCTTCTTTTACCCACTCTCCACAGACATCAAGGCAATCTCATTTCCTTCCATAAGTTTCCTAAACTGAAACAGGTTGTTTTTTTTTTTTCCCTTGAATATCCTTCTACCAAATTTGACTTCAGTTTGGATTTTATGAAATTGCTATAATTCCTTGGGAGAGGTAGGAGGGAAGAATAAAAATCAACATGTATTCAGAATTGGGTGTGTGATTTTTAAGTCTAAACTGCTAACCCCCAAAACCTCCTCAGTGAACTTGATTTTCTGGCAGTTTTGGTCCTTTGGCCACTTCTGGATTCCTCACTTCTGCGAACAATTCCTAACTAGAAACTGGCTTGCTTCTTTGTGGGTCTTGTTTGCTTTAGGAAAGTGATTGGCAGAAGGCAGGGGATGACATTTGAAGGCTGAAATGCTCAAATGGTTTATTTCTGCCCTTTGTTTTATAGTCAGTTATGCCTGTATTTTTTAATACAGGACACGTGCTTTGCTAAATTAGGCTAACTCTTAAGGATTAGAAGCGTTCAAAGGCTGAAAAATTGGTTATGGACTACCAGTAAAATCTGTTCCTTCTTTGAAAGAAAAACAAATATGCAACATTTTCTGTATGTACAACTTGTGATTCGATAGACAAGCTGCAGGACTTTGTTCCTCAAGTAGCATTTAGATTGAGTACTAGTAGCTGTGACCCTGGGGGGAAAGCTATTAGTTGTATTTGATTGTACCCTTCATTTTAGTTTCAAGTCTACTTTTGTGCCTTCTAGCATAGACGTTGCATTGAGGACAGTTTTATGTGAGACCTCCTTAGAGGAGCTGAAGTAAAAAGGAGGTGTTATCTTTACGTTATGCTTGATTTGGCTGTGTTTGAACANTAAAAATAAACAAACAAACAAATGTAATTTGCAGATGGTATTATAAAAGGAGCAGTTATGAGGTAAGGTGTCTATTTGTTTGGTTTGTAAGAAAATAAAAAAGATGGCAGAAACACTGGCATAATATAAATGATAATTAAGTAGGAAGAACCTCTTTACAGCAAGAGTCACACAGCCTCATTTGACAGTAAAAAGAGAATTTGGATCAAGTCTAGTTGTCACATTACAAGTATCATCTTGTCAGTTCATGGGGAGCCCGGACTTTTATTGCTGCATACATTGTGGAGAAGCAGGCCATCTATTTAAGGCTGTGATATTACTTTGTTGCCAGATTCCATGCAGTCCTTTCTGTGTAAGTGGCTGCATAGAATGGAGAAACTTGGAGGGATTTTTTCCTTATATTTTGTAATAATTACTTAAGAGTGAGTACTTAGGTTAAATCCTACACTTGAGAGATAATAATACTACTATAGGAACTGACAAAGAGAAAGTGCACGTATTAGAGAGTTTCTTATGGTGCTTATGGCTCTTAAAGTAAAAGATGTTGCTGTTTTATCACTGGTGCAATCATGGTAGTACTTGATCTAGTTACCATTGAAGGGCAAGACAAAAGGCAAAAGCTGGTCACCAACACAAGTACTGAACAAATTTTTGTGTTTTCCTGTAGTATGTGTAAAACTTTTCTGTTCTTCGTTTTCTATTTGCCTTTTCTCTGGTGCTTTATGAGGAATTTGCTTGTGGCATCAACTTGGAATCATAGAGTAGTTCGGACTNCCAAACTCAAAGGTTCTTTCTTGGTGAAGTAGGTCTCTTCTCTTACACACTTTTGTGACCTCTGTCTCAAGCAAGTAAATGGGCAAAAGTTGTTGTCTTTTGGGTTTTTTTCACCCTTTTTTACTCTTCTTGGAGTAAGACAAGCAACAGGAATCTCTTTCATGCCCATGTTTTGAATCAGGAAATTCCTGTCTGCAATACATAAATGTGTCATATCAACATCTTGCATCACATGACACTTTTCTTTCTCAGGGATTTGTGTACAAATTTGTACAAGAGCTGTAGGAATGCTATATTAAAGTTTCTCGAACAACATATTAAGTTGGAGAAAGGTGTTTTGATACCCTTTTCAGTGAATCTATTTAAAAATTATCTTCCTCAATTTCCTTCTTTGTTCCTGTAAAAATAAACAAACAAACNTCCAACCCCCTGCAATGAGCAGGGACATCTTCAGTTAGATCAGGTTGCTCAGAACCCAGTCCAGTCTGACCTTGAAAGTTTCCAGGGATGGGGCATCCACCATGTCTCTGGGCAACTGTCATTGTAAAAAAATTTTTTGTTCTATCTAGTCTAAATCTGTTAGTTTAAAACCATTACCCCTTGTGTTTTTGCAACATGTCTTGCTAGAAAGTCTGTTCCCATCTTTCTTATAAGACCTCCTAAAGTATTGAGAGGCCTCAATAAGGTCTTTCTGGATCCTTCTCTTCTTCAGGCTGAGTAACTCCAACTTTCTCAGCCTGTCTTCATAGGAGAGGTCTTCCAGAACTCTGATAATTTTTGTGGTCTTCCTCTGGACTTGCTCCAACAGGTTCCATGTCTTTTCTGTGCTGTGGTCTCCAGAGCTTGATGCAGTACTCTAGGTGTGGTCTTGCATAACTTTTTTTTAAACTAAGGTGATGGGGAAAAAAAAGCTATTGCTGAAATACATGGTGAAAATTGTTGATATACTATTACAATTCATGCTTTTAGAATTTTTGGAACTTCAGGATATATTAAAAGAGATATAAAACCAAGTCTCAGAGCAGAAGGATTTCATTACCAGGTAGCCATGCTAGCATGAAGTTAAAGCTAACAATATGCCTTAGATGTCAAGAAGATCTAGTAACTGGCCTTATTCCTGGATTTAGGTGAGCAGACCAGTCTGTGGTTCCCTAGATAGTCCTCCAAGCCCTTCTAAAGATAAAGATGTGTTTTGCTTTTGCCTGGTTCTCAAGAACCTCTCCTGGTTGCCATGACCTACCTGAGATAATTGGGTGACCTTGCCAGATCACACAGCCCTTAGAAGTGCATCCTATTACGTCTTATGGATTTGTGTCTTTCTGGTTTATTTAAATTCTGTGTTCTTCTATGCGTCACTTACGCTTAGAAAAGATACTACCAGGCTTTCAGAAGCAATAGAATTCAGCTGTAGCAAATTCTGGCAAGTGTTAAAGCTGTATTACAGTAGTTGAGTATCTCTAAACAGTGCTGTGTAAAAACTTGTGTCTACAGCTGGTTTGGAGTTTTTCAGCTATAATTTATTTTTACCTTATTATTAATGCTAAAAGTCTTCATTTGTAGTGTATAAAGAAACTCACTCTTTCTCAATGACTATGCTTTCTCTTGGCAGAGAACAGATAAAGTAGAAGAATCCTCTTAAGAGTTGTGGTGGTAGAATCTGGCTCTTTTTTTTCTTGTTGTTTCTGGCAGCAGCAGTGGTCTGCACTTTTCATTAAAAGCTGCTTCAGTGGAGTTTTTCTTGCTTCAGAAGGAACAGGTAGCCCGGGATCACTTTTTTTTCTCTTCTAGAAAACAAATATTGGTGCTTCAATTAATAACAAGTTGTATTAATCATCATAAGAAATAATTTCTGCCATTTTCAAGTTGATGTAGCCATGACTGGTAAAAATACTTGACAATAATCCTTACTCTGCAGGTGTAAAGAATTTGCTTCTTTCCACAGACTTAAGAACTGGATCAAAAAAAAATTTAATCCCCTCATTTAAGTTTTGGTACATGACATAGGTTAATATTCAAGTTG
>VYZS01086608.1:0-37622 GCA_013400695.1 Neodrepanis coruscans | reverse complement strand
AGATTTTTGAAGTTTATGAGTACAAGAGTTTTCAAAAAAGTCCAAGGTAAGAAAGCAGTGAATCTGCTCTTTTAGATGTTTTTATAACATTACTGTATAACACTCCTGTCTTGGTAAAAAACAAGCCTTTCTCCAACATCATGTAGGACTTTCATAGCTCCAGTGAAGACATTTCTGGCATTTGGGATTATATGCTAATAGTAAAATCACAGAGAGTTATTAGCTATGTATTTTTGTCACATCTGGGGCATCTGAAGGTTTAAGATGTTCCTATATACTGACATTGACATAAAGATTTTTCATTTAATAATGTCAAATCCTGTATCTGGTATTTGTAGGAATGTTCACATTGATTTTAATTTATTTAATTTGCAAAAGTAAAGATTGTTTACATGGCACCATCAGCATGTTTGAAAAATTAAGCATTCTTCCCTTTGATATGCAATTTTTCTGTGCTTTATCAAGGAAAAAATCCAAAGTTGGATATTAATAAAATCTTTTGTCTTTATCACTACCAATCATTTCTGGTTTTCCCCTCTATTTCTCCTATTTTAATCTTTTAATTCATTCCCAAGGGTAAGATACATATGACTATTAGCTACTTCTGGGGTGAAGCAGGCTGATGTTGGCTGGATGCCAGATTACCACTCAGCTGCTCTATCACTCCTGCTCCTCAACTGGACAAAGGGAAAAATTATAACAAAAGGCTCATGGTTCCAAATAAGGACAAAGAGAGTTCACTCTGTCACAGGTAAAACTGACTCAGCTTAGGGAGTTTTACCAATTTATTACCAATCAACTCAGAGTAGAGTAATAAAACAACTTCACTCCCACTCCTCACTTCTTCCCAGGCACAGTTGGCTCCAGTGGCACCTCCTAAGTGGCACAGGTGGATGGTGTTTGGGGGTTGTGGTCAGTTCATCACACATGTTTTAGCTGTTCCTTCCTCCTCGTACTCTGAGCTGCTCACATTCTCCCTGCCAGGGGAGACAATCCTTCACAAACTTTGCCTATGTGAGTCTTTCCATGGCTGTAGTTCTTTACACACTGCTCCAGTGTGGGTCACGCATGAGTTCACCAGTCCTGCCAGCAAACCTGCTCCAGTATAGGCTCCTCTCCACGGGGTCACAGCCTCCTTCAGGCATCCACCTACTCCAATGTGAAGTGTTCCATGGGCTGTAGGTGGATCTCTGCGCCATGATGGACCTTCATGGGTTACAGGGTGACATCCTGCCTCACCATGGTCTTCACCATGGCCTTCAGGGGGATCTCTGCTCCCGTGCCTGGAACACCTCCTCATCTTTCTTCTGCACTGACCTTGGTGTCTGCAGATTTGTTGCTTTTGCATATTCTCACTTCTTTCCTCCAGCTGCAGTTGGACACATGCACACTGTGTCTTACATACACTATCCCAGAGATGCTACTATTCTCACTGATAGGCTCAGCTTTGTCCAGTAGCAAATCTCTCTTGGAGCCAGCTGGATTTGTTGTATCGGATATGGGAGATTCTTCTGGCATCTTCTCACAGATGCCACCCCTGCAGCCCTCTGCCCCTGCTACAAAAACTTAGCCATGCAAAAACAGTACACAAGGGAGAGATTTAAAAAAAAAAAAAAGGGCAAATAGAAGCTCACCATAATTACAGACGAATATTGCTAACAAGGGTTGTCCAAAGGCTTAAGTCTTGCAGCAGTAATCTAACTATTGATTGCCACTTCTCTCAAAAAAATTAATTGATCTCTTTAACCTAGAACAGATTCTGAAACTGTATATCCTCTTTAGGCATTTGGGCTGAAAGAAAAATTGATCCTATGTAGATGAGTTCCTCTTGTACACTGTGTTTTAACTCCAATGGGCAGCTGAACCCGAAACAAATAATTAATTGCTCATCCTTGTGGGATAAGGGAGAAAACTGGAATTGTCAAAGTGAGAAAACTGCTGTGTTGAGATAAAAACAGTTTAATAGGGAAAGCTGACTGTGAAAATAAATCAAATTCCGAAATTCATCGACTCTCATGGCAGACAGGTGTTTAGCCATGTCCAGGAAAGCCAGGGTCCATCACACAACAATCACTTGGGAAGACAAATGCCATAATCATGAATGTTTACCCCTTGTTCCTGTTTATCCGATCTTATATTGCTCAGCCTGATGCCATATGGTCAAGGATATTCCTGTGGTCAGTTTGGGTTACCTGTTGTGGCTGTGTCCTGTCACAACTTCTTGTGCACATTCATTTCTTTGCTGTCAAGGCAGTGTGAGATACAAGCACTGCTCAGCAATAATTAAAACCTTCATGTGCCACTACTATTGGTTTTGTCACAAATCCAAGATACAGCACTACAGAGCTACTATGAAGAAAATTAACTCTGTTCCAGACAAAACCAGTGCACTATACCTTTCTAAGAGTCTAAACACTGCCTACCATATGAGGCTAGTCTTCAGCAAAAAATATTGCAGTAAAAGCGATCACATTTTGTTTCTTGATTCCAAACTGGCAAGAAAAAAAAAATGTTGTCTTGGCCCATGGACTGAGCACTAGGGATATTTTATCATAATCTGGGTACAACTATGAAGCAAAAAAACAGTATTTGCAATGAGTATGGAATAGATTTTTTCCAGACTTGCTGTATTTAGCCTGACTTTGATAATTAACAGGGGGAAATTACTTATCATTCAAGAATACATGTTTTGAACATAATATCACATGTTTGTATCTACCTTGAATTGTAGTTCTTTTGGGTGTGATAAGTGTATTCATACTGCACAAAAAAAAAATGAAAAGCAAAAAACAAAGTTTAGAGACTCCCCTTGATACAGGCTTCTTTCATCAAAATTTCAGATCAGGTTTTATTTTCTCTAAAATTTCTACTACTGTAAGTCAGTATTTTTCAGACTATACTGACCTTTTTTTGCTCTGCATGTTGCCTAAAGCTAGTACTGTTTTCTAAAGATCAGTTGAGCTCTGACCCTATCCATGAAAAACAATGTTGGCGACATTGCAGATTAGAACTGCATACATGATTATATCCAAAAGTGCAAGAAAAAGGAAGGAAAACTGATAGTGCAGCAAGAAAGCAGAAGTGTACATGGTAAGTATTTTGTGAAATACCAAATAGGAAAAAGAATAGGACAGACAGATGAAAGGAGAGATCTGAGAGTAATTGTACTAAAAAAAAATTAAGATATTTTAAGTCGAGTGAATGAATCTTCAGAAGAAAAAGAAAGAATTTGAATTAACTCTAAGTAGTGATTCTCAATATGCATATATTATGACAGCTTTTCAGTAAAATAAGTCTTTTTAGGAGTCTTACAAATATTAATGCATTGATGGATAATTTCTCTATGAGTTGGTCATGCTACTGAAAGGAAATTCAATCTGAAGAATTGCAAGTGCAGAGAAGGATAATGATGAGCAGCAAGAGGCCCTTTCAATCTTGAGAACTGGAACTATGGGAACTTCAGAAGTTCAACAAAGCCAGCTGCAAGGTGCTACACTTGGACTGAGTCCACCCCTGGTGTCACTGCAGGCTGGTCGATGAGCAGATCAAGAGGAGCCCTGCTGAGAAGGACTTGAGGATGCTGGTGGATGAGAGACTGGACATGAATTGGCAACGTGCACTTGCCACCCAAAGAACCAATTGTATTCTGGGCTGCATCAGAACCATCAGCACCAGCCAGCAGGTTGAGGGAGGTGATTCTGCCCCTCTATTCTGCTCTGGTGAAGCTTTACTTAGACTGCTGCATCCAGCTCCAGAGTCTGCAGCATAGGAAAGACATCGACCTGTTGGAGTGAGTCCAGAGGAGACCACCAAGATGATTTGAGGGATGGAGCACCTCTCCTATAAACTCAAGCTAGGCAAGTTGGGGTCATTCAGCCCAGAAAAGAGAGGACTCTGGGGAGACCATATAGCAGCATTCCAGTACCTTAAAAGGGCTCACAAAAAGGCTGGAGAGGGCAAATAGTGGCAGCACAAGAGAGAATGGTATTAAACTAAGATGAGCAGATGTTCTTTACAGTGAGGATAGTGAGGCACTGGAATATGTTGCCCAGAGAAACTGTCGATGCTCTATCCCTGTGATTGTTCAAGGCCAGGTTGGATGGGGCTCTGAGTAAGGTGGTCCAGTAGAAGGTGTGCCTGACTGTGTCAGTGGGGCTGGAACTAGGTGATATTTAAATCCCCTCCAACACAAGCTATTCAATGACAACTGTGGAGATGAACTCAGGGTGTGTGCAATAGGGAAGGCTGTAGGGAAGACCTAATAAATACACTGGCTAGGCAAAAATTAGTGGTTGAGGTTTGATGTGGTCCAGGCTGTTCTTCGGGGGAAAGCTGTTCTGATTATGTGAGTACTGAGGTTTTTCCAATAATTATCACAAGTGGTATAAAATGTTATACAACAACATACAGATCACCTGTTTTAAATACTGTACATACTTACTAACTTACTGCTTTGCTGCCAGATTATTTTTTAAACCTGTGGTGGTGGTGCTTAAATAGCAGCTTTTTCTTGTTTCTTTCTATTAAGGGCTTACCATCTTACCCTTCCTGCTTACCCTCTAGGAAAGAGTGTTTCTGACTTGTAAGTTTTTTATAGAGCAGAGTGCTTAACAAATAACTATTAATTGATGGGCTAGAACTATTTAGTTTATAGAGCATTCTGTATTTTAAAATGTCTGTTTGACAAAACAAATGCCATATATGCATCCTCAACACTTGAGACTTTTTTTCCAGTTCTTTCTCAATCTGACTGCTAGACTTGATTCAGGACAAGACACAATCTATATTTGAAAGCAACAGTGCACAATTAAAGGATATCATGCCTAATTTTCTCTTTTGTCTTAATTCATGTCTCGTTTTTCCAGGCTATTAACCTGTCTTGATATCCCACTCTTATTAATCTCCTCTGTATACAGGGCTATTAATCTACTTTTACACAAATTAACGGTTCAAATGCATTATAATTCTTTCATAAAATAAAGAATTGGGAGTGTTCCTGCCTTCAGGAACATTATTTCATGAGTCAGACATTTCAGTTTTAAACCCTCTTCTGAACATGTGCTTTTCCCCCTAGTGCAGAGAACAACTCTACATAAATGACAATACAAACTTGATAAGCAGATTCAGCCTTGGGCACAGGCTAACTTAGCCGCTATCTACTATGTTCTTTTTTAACAATATCCTGAAACTATGCATCTGATTTTTTTCTTCAGTCTTTAGCCAAATGGCCTTGATGCTTTTAATTTTAACTTTGTAGTAAAGCACAATATCAAGTGTTACAGTGCATCTGAATTAACCTTGCAGCCAGTGCATGGAGGTCTGCAGCTGAGAGCTGAAAAACACTAAATAAATTAGCTGGCATCCTTCTGGAGAAGAACAGCAAATGGGGTCATGGTTCAGTAGCAGTGGCAATGGTCAGTTCCAAGAGTTTCACTCAAAATGCTACTGTAAGTAGGCAGGCCCTGGTACAGGGCTTAAAGGAGATGCTCATATCTGAATGTACAAGCCATCAACATTTTGAAAGTGTTTATTGCACCTAAAGAAGATGTCTGACACATGTCTGAAGTGGAAATTCTACAGTCTCATTATATAGCAGTAGTTCACAGCTCAAGGAAATGATCATAACCTCTCAGAAATATCTTTTCAGTTTTCCAGTCTTCTCTTTTTTTCCATATCATTCTGTCTTTGATTACATGGATTGATACTCCATAGGAGTTTTTAATTTAGTGGTGTCAGTGACTTGACTTTTATTCTCCTGTAATAACCAGTAAAAAGTCCCAGAAAAAGAAAAAAGAGATGAAGTAACAATGCCTTTCATTCTAGTTTTAATATAATACTTGCTAAACGGGTTTTTATCTGGACCTGGTTTTCACCTGTGTTCAGAAACTAGCTTTTATAGATGGCTTACTTTTCTGTATTGTGGTGGTTTTACCACAAATTCAGTGATTTTGGACCAGAGACTCTGAGAGAAGTCACAAACACACCCCAAAAATGAAGAAAACACACAAATATCACAGTTTATATTTTCGCAAACACAAAAACCCGACAAATAAAGTGCAAAACAGACAAACAAATTAAATTTTTCCAGGGCCCGCGTTTGAGGTGAGGACACTCTGGAGATAGTGCTTGTTTCTCTCTCCCTCTGAGCCCGGCTGAGAGACTCCGGGGTAGTTAGAAGGGAGCACGTGGTCTGAAGATCCCCTTAGCCGTGAGCCTCTGCCCGGTTTCGACTGAGGAAACAACTCAAGAAAATTATAAAAAAACCGCGCACACCCTCCCTCCCTCCCTTAGCCCAAGGTGAGATTTAGNTCTGGACGGCGCGAGCGCCGCTCACACCAGCAAGTCCACGCCGCACCGCTTGGCGAAGCCGGGGCTGTACCGCGCCGGGACTCCACCTCGGGCTGGGGCCGCAGGTAAGGAGCCGGCCCTGGCCACTCCTGGGGCCGGGCAAAGCCGCCGCTTTCGCCGGCTCCTCTCTACTGCTCTGCCGCCGCCGCTGGCCATCGTGGCGCCATCACCCGCAGCCCCGGCGGCTCCTGTCGCGTGCTGCAGCTCCGTTCCCGACGCGGTCTCCACGGGCGCAACAGCCCCGGGACCACGGGACAGCCCCGGCAGGGAATGAGGGGGGGAACAGTTTTATTTTTCCAACCCACAACATGTATGCTGTTAAAAATGTGCAGGGAGATAAGATGACAGCACTCAACACCTATGTTCATTTGGTAACACAGCTTTAAAATCTTCACCTTCAAAGAAACGGTGCAATTCCATCACAGTCCTGAAGGCAGCATCACAAGAAGTAGTGTATGCAGCTAGCCATGAGTGGAAGGATGAAAAGCATGGTATTCTTGCTGAAGGACAAAGCTATGCCAGCCTTGATGAAGAAGGTACTGTCTTTTAAATCAACAGCCCAAACAATGTTTTTAAGGGAATTTTGTACAACCTCTGGAAGCCCTGTAACTAGAAAGCTTACAATGTGGCCGATCTTTCAAAACTTCAGGGTCAGGTTTTTCTCATGGAGAGAGTATTTAGTCGTACTTGTCAGGATGGACCTTTAGGAGCAAGAGGAAGTCAGAATCGAAGTTTATAACATGACATTAAAAGTTTGGATTTCAGCAAATCCTAAAAAAATTATCCAGTCCAAGCAGTGAACTCTAGCAAGAGCCAATGAAATCCCTTTCACTGACCCCTAAGCGAATGTTTTGAAGCTCAGTTCCTTGTTCCCAGAGGCTTTTTGAAGAGATACCTACTTAGGCCCTTTCAGGACTCACCTGCAGCCAGGCTGAAAGCAGAGCCAGTGGCCTAATGCCCTCTGATAAATGAGCCCTGGAAGCATGAGAACAGCACCAAAACTTAGAAGAATTCATTAGATACTCATGCCTCAGTTTGATATTTGTCCTTGGAGTTGCTCTGTATTCTGCTGTATACACTGGTTAGCAGCTGAAATACACCCCATAACCAAAGACTGTGGATATGGTCACATGAATATTACTATCTCATCAGTTCAAACATTAAGAAGCTTCAAGAAGCTGATGAGAGTACTATGGAACTCCATATACTTGCATCAAGATTCTTGGATTCAAATTGAAATGAAATTTATTATTGTTGTTCTTTATTTCTGCGTATGCAGTACTAGGTTCACACCACCATCCAGACCTAGTACCAAGTACTCCATCTCTGTTTGAAGCAGCTTCCTTGGCCACCACAATTTCTTCTTCTTCCTTGAATGTAGATGAGCAATATCAACATGATCGATCTATCCTCTATTCTAGCAGGTAAAGGCTGTATATGTGGTAGAGAATTTCCCACTCCTTTGCTAAAAATCTGACAATGTGTTCAATGAAAGGGGGCTCTGCAAAAAAAAGAAGCAGAAGGAGCAGGTGTCTTTGTAGCTCAGTCTTGAACCTCTCCAGTAGGGGAGGGGGACCATAAGCCTGTAGGATTTATAATGTTGGGGTTTTTTATTCTATGTATTATAATTGAGTGTGTAACAAAATAGAAAGCTGTAACACAGCAAAAACTGTTATTTGATTTTTTTTTTTATGTTCCAAAACTAAACAGGATATTAAATACTTTTGTAGGCCTTAGTCTGTAGCATAAACCAAACTTATTAGGTCAGGGTATGAAGTACTCCTTGTAACACAGCTGTAGCCTAAAACAGCTTTAGAAAATGGTGATGTGCTAGAAAAAGGGACCTTCTTTCAAGTTGTTCTTTATTCTGAATATATAGTGCTGAACAGTCTGCTTTAAGTTCTTCCATAACAACCATTTTCTGAATTGAATTTCTATGAAACTTCATTCGTGGCTGTGATTAGAGCCTGTCTGATTTTAATCCATTAAAGAGAAAACCAGGGAAATTTCAAGAAAAGTTGTGCAGCTGCTTGTCAGCTAGCTTGAATGTGATTTGAGTTTGAATATACTTCAGCCATGACTGTCCAATACCATGCTTAAGCCAGTAAGTCGTGCTGGGAGTTTGCCTCTGCATGTGCCTGTATGCTCCCTTGTACATCTGAGTCTGCTGTGTTGTGTCTTCTTTCCTGCATGTGGATATTTTCACCAGGTGTTGTATTGCAGAATAGCTATTACTTTGCCTGTTTTTGTCAAGAAAGGTAGGTAGCCACTGTGAACTCAAGTATCTTGGATTTTGTTTGGGATAATTTGGAATCCTGAGCTACTCAGTGTATAAATTTGGTAAACTTAGTCATGTTCCAAGATGTAGTTCTTTATTTAGACAACATGTTGTCCAAAAAGATCAAGTAATTTTAAAAGCTATCTTGAGGTAGTAGGATTTTACTTCCTATTAAATATTTACCAACTGCATTTTCATGAAAAGTAAAATTACTTGCACTAGCAATTGATGAAAGTGATATTTACAGCTCCCATCTTCATTAAGTTGAACTACATCTCACTGATGTGGTATCTTCCATAGGACTGATAGTTTGCTATAAAAATTTGGAATGAGATATTGATTTAGGAGTGTAACAAAGATAAAATTTTAATGACAGAACCAAAATGCCTCTACACAACCTTCAGGAAATAAAACAACTAATGAATAATCATTAGAAGAAATAGAGCTTGTGCAGTTCAACTTCTGTCAAAGGTTAGCTGTAGGACTTCAATATTCCATGATCTTCTACCAAGTTTTTTCCTTTGATAGAAATAAAGTTGTCAAGTAGTGGGATTTTTATTTGCTTTAAGCATCAAATAAAACTACAGAGCTGCATGTATTAGCATCAGTCAGGAAAATAGAACTGAAGAGTTGTCTGAATAAAGAGTTCAGATTTACTGCAAATAAAACATTTTAAATATTTTCTACTCTCCATAAATTAACTGTAGAGATAAGCTATGAGTAAGTTCATGATACTTTCTTGTAAAGATACTCTAAAATAAATAAGCATTTTAGGAGGTCTACTCTTTGATTGTACGTTTGGACTTGTTTACTTTTCAGTTGTAATTCAGTTAATGAAATAACCTGTAATGTAGTACATGTTGCCAGATATGTGATTACCATATGCATCCTTACCTTACAAAAACATCCTTACCTTACAAATTAGTGTCCACAGTGCAGATATGCATACTTTTAATTCATCAGTACAAGAGGACATATCCTATAACACAGCAGACCTTGCACGACTCTTCACAGATGTGTAGCTCCCTCCATGTCTTTTCTCAAAAGATGAAAGACCTGCCATGGGGGTTTATCCGCTAACATCTTTGCTGAGCTAGATGTGCCCTTTTCAGCTAGAGCATGGTGGCAGTTCTTTCTCTTCATCAAGTAATGGTGCATGTCACAATCTCAGTTTGTACAATTCATGAGGATTAGCCTCTCTGTCATAGCTAGTGGCTTTCTTCTATGACTTAAGAAAGCTACTAAGTGTGCTTAGTATTGAACTGATTTCCACAAGATGCTTTTGGGCACCTGCTGTTTTTTACCCACCCCTGTGACCAACATTCGATCTACCTTAAGAACGGCTACAAGATACGCTGTGCAGAAGGAGAATCCAAGAATTCCTTTCTTACCTGTTACAAGCTTTTTTATAGTCTGAAATAGTTTATGTTTCTCTAATCACATTTGGATAACTATGACTTTTGTTACAAGGTATTTCAAATATCTGTTAGCTTACAGGATGTTTTAAAGAGACCTAAAGAGGCAATAATCAGAGATTTTTCTATCAGTTTCTTCTTCAACCAATTCTGAAGCAACATGTTGTACAAATGATCTCTATTAGTCATAGGATACTTTGAGATTAATCCTTAGCCAATTATTCTTAAGGTCATGAGATGTCCGTGAGTTGCTCCTCCAGTGATGTTCCTGATCATGCTGTGTCCACGTGCCATCCTCTTCTTTTCCATCTTTGGTGTTTTCTGTTTTCAATCTTCTATCTAACATGCACAGTTTGCTAAAACCTTACACAAGCTGTAAATTCAGTTTTTTGACATAATGCCACATCTCCCCGATCTATTTCAATTAAATGAGAACCATAGCCATATTCACTTATAATGCCATGACATGACTAGCACACTTGTCAACCATGCATTTCACACAGGCTAATATACATAGTACACAGAGTAAAATCAGCAGAAAAACTCCAATTACAAGTATACCCTTCATCAGTAATCTTTTCAACCAAGATCCCATACCCAATCATTGAACCAAAATTCAAAACAGCTTTCTGTTTGATTCCAAAATTCCACACCAAAATTACCATTTTTGACCCAGGAATAATTCCTGAGAACAGCCTAGCCTAATAATAATTTGAGCTGAACCTTCCTCTGAGCAATAAATAATATATCTATCTGAAGTTTTATTTATGTCTTTGTGGTTCACTGTAGGAACTTCACTCCTCCCATAAGAAAAGCTACAAATCCATGCCAAGATGATGCATTGAATTGTAGCTATCTGAATTGTTTCTTGTTGGAGTTCTGTTTTTGAATATTAGAATATTGTGTAATGCAGGACTCATAATTTTTGCCATTTTTCTCTGATAAATAGAAATCTTGGAGCAGTCTTTGAAATAAAGTTTGAATTAAAGACTGTGAGCCTGCTTTCAATCTTTAAATATGTAATTGACTATGACATCCTGCTTTGTATTTAATAGAATTACAATTCTGCATCATCAAGCTTTATCCTTGTCCTTCAAAGTGACCTACCACAAAGTAGAGAGTACATGAATTTGCTTGTAACCTATCAGAAGTTTCTGGTTTAGGGTGATGAGGGGAGATAATCCTGTGTGCACAGTAATAATATGCTCCTTGACTCATTAATGCTAACAACCAGTGTGTGCCCATGCCAGTTAGAGGGCAGATGCTGCCATTCGCTTCTTTAAAAAGAGAGCAGTAACTGTTTTGGATAACTTGTGCACACACCATATTTTATATTTGCGTTTTTCTCCAGGATTATCCTCTATTTCTATCATCCATTAATGTAGTCCTTCCCCAAGACAAGGGAAATGGCCCTTAACATAAGAAAGGAGATAATGACCATGTCTCCTTGAGGGTGCTCAGCACTGGTGGTAGAAAGCGAAGAACTGCTGCCAATGAGGTTGAGCAGGAAGAGGTGACTTGCTGAGTCAGAGCCAGTTCCCGAGGACCTGTATCTTGTGAGGAGGGCTTTTGTAGACCTGCCTTGGTGCAGATTAGAACTAGCATAACTAATTGGTAGATAATGCAGAACAGCATTTGGGGAGTTGTGATTAAAGTGAAAAAGAGAGACAGAGCAGCCATCATAAACATACAGCTTTTTAGGAGTGTTTTTCCAGGTTGCATGCTGATTATTTTTACCCCATTATTCCTCAGTCCTTAAACAGTTAGAGGAAACTCAAGGTGCTATCCACGCAGTGTGAAGAGGAATTAGTAATAGTATGAATGAAAGAGTAGTAGAGAAGGGAAAATGGCTGTATTTTTCAATGTAAAAATAACTTGATCTAAAACAGTGAAGGAGAATGGAAAAAGAGGAGACACATGACATAAGTTAGTCAGTCGATATGGGCTTTCATGTTTGTTAGAAGACAGCTGGCATCTGTTCCATGAAGCTATTTCTAAGCTAAGTGGTTCTGTCATAAGCAATGTCATGTATTTGTTTAGTAAGCGAACAAAATTGATAATTTATTGCTTCTATTAAAATTTTCAGAGATTTTCCACTCAAGTAGGTTTATATTTGTTGTAGAGATATTAAGTACCTAAAAGATTTGCTTTCCACTAGAAAATTTGATTTTTAGTCCAAAAACACTTATTTGAAAGGCTTTATTTGTTTCATCTTAGAAAATGTAATATTTATTATTATATTAGGCATTATTTTTGTAGTGGAAGTGGTAACAGATTTTTTTTTCCCCTCCAGGAAAAGTTTCCCTAATAAGTACTGATGAATTAAAGATGACAAATCTGCATGTCCTAAACAATATGTTGTCTCACTTGACATGCTTTTAGAATTGCAGAGAACTGAAGGAGATTAATTCCTTTATAAGTGATCCTGGAAATGTTTGAAACTTGTTTTAAAGTGTTTAAAATTTTTTAAACTGTAAATGTTTTAAAACTCAGGTTTTAAATATTTCAAGAATACATAAAGTCTCTTTGCCATGTTTTTGTCAGCTGGTCTCATGGCTTCTAGTCCCAAACTAAATCAAAATTCCATGATTCATAGAAGAGTATTTCACCTCTCTGTATTTAGAGCAGTGCCAAGATATTGTGGGTTATATAAGGAGGACTGCTGAATTCTTCTGATACAGTTGAGATTAGAAAATAATGTATATGAAATCTAATTCCTGTTTGTCTTTATGTACTACATACTTCCCTTCTGTAAGGTGTGTATGCAGCGTAGTCTTCTGCCTTCTCTTTCTTCTTCTTCCTGCTTATCTGTATATTTTTCAATTTTTTGTTTGTCTTACCTTTGCATTGTTTTTTTACTGGAGACCTCCTAAAATTTTGGAAGGCTTTGAAGGGTTGTGGGGTGAGTTGGTTTGTTTTGGGGTTTTTTTGTCTTACACAATCAAACTTCCTGAAATATCCTAACATCGAACTGAAATGTCCAATGACTTGACATTCTATCAAACAAACTTTTCAAACAGAGCTTAGATAATAAAAGTAAAATCTTCTGCTGTTTTTTTTTCAATGGAAGGGATTTGTAGGTATTAGTTTTCCTGTTGTAAGAAATATTAATTGCCCCTTTTGCCAGTCTGATTTTCTATGCAAGCAAACTTCTGAGTGTTAAGTTTAAATATTCTGTCTGCCCACCCACCACCCTTAGCTTCTGAAGCTTAGACAAACTTGTCTGTATCTGATTCAAAATAGATTAAATCCATTCAGGCTTCATGATAATGAGCAGTTACATGGAGGAAAAGGACTTAATGCTTATTTAATGCTTAAATACTATGAACAGATGCATTGGAATACTGGGGGAATTCCTGTAAGAAAGAAAATTTGACTATGATTGAAGCAACATATATTTGTGTCTTAAAAAAAAACTAAAGCTTTCCCACTTCTCTAGTGATGGAATTACCTTTGCTTCTTTTTTTTCTTTTTTTTTTTTTTAATAAAAACTGAGATAAAAATCAATGCCTTAGCCAGAGGAGGGCATGGCACAGTTGAGCACATTTATTGTGGCTGGTGATTGCTGAATGGGAGAAAGTTCCTGTAAAAATACTTTTTATTTTTGCTTGTGTTTTCTTTCTTTTTCAACCTAAGAATTAACAATGAGATCTCAGTACACTGTTGAAATTGTACTAGGACTCTGCTCTTCTAAAGTGTTCTTTCTGATACACTGTGTATATGGAGGTTTTGCTTGTTCTCTCCTGTACCCCACCATTAATTTGTCTTTGCCTTACCAGAAGTCTCCATTGAAACTGGTGGTAAGTGCAGCTTGGATGATGCTGTTGCGGAAATTTGAAATTTCAGTTACTAACTGCCAACAGCATGTGTATTGCTGTTAGGAGATTTATTACAAGATTTTTGTCTTTACTCTTTTATGCAGAAAGCTCTATGTTATCTGTCAGTTTTAACTCAATTATTTAGTTTGAAAAAAAGCCTCTCATTTGTAAATTTCATAAATGTGCTGATAGAAGCTTTATTTTGCTGTATCTGAAGAAATTTTTTGTGCTTTAAGGTGGACAGTAATTTTTTTTCTTCCTGTGACAGGATTACAGCTGTAGTGGTTAACAACATGTCTACATACTAATGCATACTGACTAAAATTGTTTAGAGGCACTAATAAAAAGAACAATTTATGTTAATTTGCCTATACATTTTGCTTTATTGGAGCAACAATACTGTGACAAGGAATGAGCAAGAAACCAGCAGAAAAGGTGGTTGAAGAATAGAGGTTTAAAGAGCATAATGGTTCTACCTGCAGTTCTGAAGAAGCATCAAACAAAAATTTTAAACAAAAGACTAATATATTTTTCATTTATTCCTACAGGATGATATTTCCTTAATGATATAGGCAGGCATTAGAAGAAAATAATGTCATCTAAGTGAACAGAACTTCCCCCCTCTGATGGTATTGGAAGTTAATATCTGGATTTCTTATACTTGGTTTATGAATTGTTTGTGGGAATAGAAGAGAGAATCTTTCTGGGCACATCTTCTGGACACATATAAAAATGTAAAATTTCAATCTCTGGCCCCAAAAGTGAAATGTAAAGCAAATCTGGATGATGTACCATGTTTAAATTTCAATGGTTGAACCCTCATAGTATACCTAACTTGATGATCTCTATCTTTTGAAGCTCATAGTCTTAAGAAAGATTAAAATGAAATTTGATTTTCCTACTACTTTTTCACTGAAGTATAAATTGTAACACAAGTTACTTTCATAGCCAGATGAATACTAAATAATCCAAGAATTCAGTAAGGATTATCAGACCTTATTATCATGTACAAAGTGGTTGGTATCAGTAAAGAGGTCAGTGGGGCATCTAGGTTTGCTAGTTCTAGAATACAGTTCTTTATCCATTTAAATTTCTCTGAGCCATTTACACTTAATCTTTTAATTATTGAGATAGTAAAGATTTCTTAATAATGTATGAAGCTCCATCAGAGCTCAGCTTCTGGCAAAAGCAGTTGCTTTCATGCTGATACCAGCATGGGCTCCAGATGAAATATAACATGACAATGACTTGGAAGTTCCACTCTCTCCTTTATGCATGTTAAAAATTTGGTTCCCAGAGTGGACAGGTCATGTTCTTTTAATTTGAGAAGAACCTGCAGTTATATGAAAGAAGGTTTTGTCTTGCAACAGTTTTCTAACGCTTCTCCTTTTAATAAAACAGTTCTTCATGCAAAATATGAGTCTTCCTTACTTGAAGAATTTTTCTCAAATTATTCAGTATGAAAGTCACAGCAAGACTTAGATATCTGAAAATAAATTGTGGATTTTTGATTGTAAGAAGAAAGGTGGATTGGCATCTGTGCTGTTTCCTTCTCTTCTTTCATCCCCAATTTTTTGAAAGGGATTTTAGTCGCTGCTTGTTTTCTGCATGTAAGACTACTATATATTTGGACTTTTTTCTGCCCTTTTTCTCCTTTTTCTTTCTGTATGTTAATATATATTTTTATATACTTACATATTTTTTTATATATATAAAATCTCTCTTTTTGGAAGTTTACTACTAAATAACCAAATTACCATGTTATAGGGGCTTCTCTTTGACTTACATGCTGGGTTTTTTTCAACCCTCATTTTCTGCCTAGTGTATTTCTGTAAGAGATAGGAAAAAAATGTACACACTGCAAAGGGGAGATGACATTGTCTTTGTTCTATGTAATAGGTAAAACCTGTATCTTAATAATCCCAAGACTGAATGGTGAGCTCACATGGCTATAGTTTGCTAGCCACATCTGATTGTCAAGGAGCATAGATTATAATTGTAATGGTTTGGCTTAAAAACCACAGGGGAAACTCTTTCTCCTATGCCCGCATTTGGCTGGGAGGAGTAGCCAGGTTACCAAGGTTACCCCCTGCCTGGGTTTTTTCCCATCAGCCCCGGAGATCCACAAGGAATGCTGGGAAGGGGCTGGGATTTTAATGTGCGGGACAGAGCACTGGCCCTCTCTCTTTCCCCGGGGACTCTGAAGCTGAATGCAGGGTGTCTTTATTCAGCACAGCTTTGAGGATTTTCCCCCTCCCCCGCCGGACTTTGCTACCTGCTGTCTCTTCCTCCACGGAGTTCCCTGAGGTCGTCACTGCTTTTCATCTTCCCCAGCCTGAGAGGATCCCTTTTGGGAGGACTTCTTCACAGACACACTGCCTCTGGGAGGACTGCCGCCTTCGTTTCCACAGATACATTTTATTTTATTTTTTGGGGTTGTGGGTGCCAGCCTCTCAGCCTCTCCTGTGTGTTTGGGAGGGGTGTCCCCTTCCTCTGGGTTGTTAGTTTGTTTCTTTTTTTCCCTTTTTCCCCATGGTGAGGGTGGGGGATGAGGCCGCTTTGCCCAGGGAGTACGGTGTAACCTCTAGTCTTTCCCCTCTTCCCTCCTTGAGTTACACGTGGCCGGTGCAGGGGGTGGGGGCCGTTTTGCCCAGGGGGTACAGTGTAACCTCTAGTCTTTCCCCTCTTCCCTTCTCGAGTTACACATGGCCGGTGCAGAGGAGTGGGGGCCGTCTTGTCCAGGGTAGGGTGTAACCTATATTCCCTTCCCCCTTCCCTTCTCAGGTTACCCTGTGTGTTTGTGTCTCTGAGAGTGCCCTGGCTGGCATCCACAGCGCCCTCTGCTGGCCATAATTGGGCAATTACACCCATTTATTCCCCCATGTATCTACCCTTTAATAAATTGCTGCCTTCCCTATCTGTCTCTTGTCCATTGATAAACCTAATATTGTCCTAAACCAGGACAATAATTTAACAAACTAAGAGCAAAAGAGCTGCAGTTGCCTTCCAACAGAAAAGTAGAGAAGAAAGGAAGAAAAAGAAGTGTCATACTAAGCCAGGGAGTTAAACTAAAATAATGGAGGATTAGGTCTTAGTTTTCTGATATATGGAAGATATAAAGTAAAATGCCAGTAGTATGAATTACAGAATCCTCACATCATCTTCAGTTAAGATTCCAGGGTTTTCTGGAAGTAAAAGAAATTAAAAGTAAGAGCAGTAAAAATGGCAGTGATGTGACCAGATATATATACAAGAGTGTATAAATAAATCTGTATATTTCAGGGGGTTTTTGCTTTTGAACTAACCTAATACAGAAATGAGAGCCAGGAATACACTCCAGCCTGCCTGACTTTCTGTGCAGTTACTGATGTTGAGCACTGTTTTTGCGAAGGTAAGGTTGGCCACTGAGTATGCAAACTGTTAAAGCAGCAATGGCTGCTCACTGCACATTCAGCTTGTGTCACATAATTTCACATTCAGAGACCTGAACTGTGCAACAGCAGAGATCAAAATTCTTCAAGAAAATGTGTCTCACTCCCCACTACCTCCCCTTTTGCCAAGAATACTGTTTCATACCAGAGTTTATTTGTGGAAGATGGTAAAACATAGTCTAACTTTTGTCAATAGCACTTTTTTCCCCTTCCTATCTGCCTTTCCTCCCTCAGTAAAAAGCATTGGCATAAAACTGATGTGACTGAAATGCTGCTCAATAGAATTCAAGTTACAGATGTGAGAATAATCCTACTAAGTTAATGGGTTCTGGGTCATCCTGAGTATAAAAGAAATAGTCTTTAGAATAGATGCCTACTGTGCTGTATAGTACAAGGAACACGTTGTAAATGTAATGCTGGGCTCTTAATGCCAGCATGACATTAGGGTAACAGACGATCCATTATTCTGTTGAGCATTTGAATATGTTTTCAACTTTGCATGCTAGCTTTGCCCTTTCTGAAGTTATACCCCATCTGAAACACACTTAAAGTATTGCAAAAGGAAATTAGTCATATCTGGACTGATGGCTGTAACCATGTTTTCATACCCAGTTAATGCAGAATTTTTTGCTTTTCACTTTATCTGTAAATAGGTAAGAACTTCTAAAATATGTCTGCACAACTGCCCGTTTTGTTTGCAAGGTAACCTAGAGACTAGTTTCTGGTAGCTAATAAGGACATGAGATGATGGGTAACTGACTCCGTTAAAACACCTTTGAGAGCTTCAGCTTTGTGGACCAACTGTATTTACTAAACAAGATTTCTATGCCTACGCATTTGCAGTCTGACATTATTTTGGAATAGCACAGAACAAAAAATCAGTCTATGAATTAAGTAATACAGTGCACCTGCTCTGTAAACACCACAAAAGCTGTATCAATTACATTACAGTCTTGTTCTTCTCCCACTTTTCCTTAGGAACTTTTGACTGCAAGTGACCTGTGTCTGCATTAAAAAGTCCAGTCACTGTGCCTAATTTCTGAATCTTTTTTCCCTGTTTTGAATTAAGGAATGCTGCCAAAATTTACACCAGAGTAATGTGGAAATAACATATTTTGAAATTAATAAAATTATGTCACATTTATAGTGACATGGTTTCGTTGCTTAAATACTGGAGTTTAGGAACAGCATTACTTTCTGATAAAATTTTAGTTAATGCAAAACTAAAAACTGTGGCTTGTAAATGTTACTCAAATATGAGTTTCCAGTTATCTAGCCATTGCCAACATATCTATATTTGTTCGTTTATATTTCTTTTTTAAGTATTTGAAGATTTGTATATGTAAGAAAGAAACTTACTTTTAAATTTTCAGCTATGACCGAGCTCTCTGTAACTTGGATTTTTGGTTGATTGTGGTCTCCTTTCTCTTTGTAGTAAAGGGTTACCTTCAAGTTCAGCATTCACTTTGGAAGACAGTGCCATCTGTTTGACTTCAGAGCAGAGCACATTGGAAATGGAAAATGATTCTTCAGTTTTGGATGTCTACTTAGTAAGTTGCCAGTTTCTGGTGGACTTTTCCCCTTGTAATTTCTTTGATTCAGGCTCAGTACGTGACTGAAATACCTGCTTAACTTCAAGGTCGAGAGGTTCATTGAGGCATTTTTCATATGAAATATATGTTTAAGTACCTTGCCAAAGCAAATCCCTAAAGAATCTATGTGTCTATTAACTATTGTGTTAATAACGATATATGTCAAAATGCCTTCCGTTTTTTCTCTAATGGTAGTTTTTTCCTGTTACTTGTTTTCCATTGGAGGAAAAAAAAAATCCAAAACAGTGACAACGTCTTTCCTGTTGAATATTCCACATTGAATTCATTGCAGTCCTTATTTTTAATATCTCTAGAGTCACCTAATTTTTGTCTAAAGGGATACAGAGTATCTTAAAATCATGAAACAGCCTGGGTTGAAGGGACCTCAAGAGATCATCTTGTCCAACCTTTTGTGGAAAAGGAAGCCTAGACAAGAATATCCCATTCCATCGCACCTTGAAAACCTCCAGCAGTGGGGACTCTACCACATCATTGCAGAGGTTTTTTCAGTGATTGATTATTTGTCCAGAAGACAATTTTCTTATGTTGAGATGAAACATATTTCTGTCTGATCTTATGTTCAGATGAAACATGTTTGTCACATGCTGTTTCTCTGTAGGGTGCACCACACATGGGGTGTTTTCTTCTTTTTAGCCAGTAACACATAGTACCCACTTAATAGCTACCAATTTAATAGTCTAGCCCACCTAGGAGAGTTGTTGTCTGACCTGCCTCCACTGAAACAAGACAGTAGCAAGTACCAGTGGCCAATTAGATGTAGAATTGATTAAATTGTGACCTCAAGTACTCCATTAAAATCAGTAACACTTGTGTTAATTGGGCTCATTACTAGTTAATGTTGACCTGAATAATCTTTGGAAAGAGACTTAGAAATCCTGAAATGTTCTGGGAAATGAACAAATGACTAATCACACTCAACCTAACCTTGCTAGCAGATTGGCTGACTTAATGAATTGTGCTTTTAACTAACTAACTTTGGGATAGGACCTGGAGCTGTAACACATACATGCTCATAAGCAACAGCATGGATGAGTATGTAGGTGTACTAGAATAGTGGAGAATGCTTCCCAACACTATACAAAGGCTAACCCTAAATCCAACCAGACGACAAGGCTGACAAAACCTTACTTTATCTCTTCAAGCAAGTATTGAGCTAACAGAAACTGATCATCGTGGGTGACTTCAATTACCCAGGCATTTGTTGGGAGAACAGTACAGCAATACACAAGATGTCCATGAGATTCTTGGAATACATGAGGGCTGCATCCTGATACAGGTCCTGGTCATGCTGACTAGGAACAATGTGTTTCTAGATCTACTACTCACAAACTGAAAATGCATACTTGACAACATTGCTGTCTTGGATGTAGCAATCGCAACATTATGGAGTTTACGATTCTGCTGAGCATACTGAAGAGCAGTAGTAAGGCAAAGACCCTGGATTTTAGGCACGCCAGCTTCAGTATACTCAGGGCCCAGATGAGAGGGTTTTAATGGGAAGCATGCAAGGACAGGAAAGCAACACGTGTGTGCTAGAAGTTTTTAAATAACAGCCTACTGAAAGCACAATAACAGTCCATTGATTACAAAGGGAAAGGAAGAAGGCAGAATAAGAGACCACCTAGGCATAACAATGAGATTTTTGAGTGTTGTTAAAAGCAAAAAATGAAGCACCCCTTTTATGGAAAGGTGGCCAAATACCTATTGAGGATTACAAGATCCTGGCTAGGATCCTAGGGCATGCAAAATTGCAGATATGAAGGTCAGGGCTCAGCTAGAACTGAAATTGGCCAGAGATGTTAAAAAGAGGAAAGGGTTATTCAGATACCTGAGCAGTTAAGCAGAAACACGGGGAAGACACAGGCCCATGACTAAACAGGACAAGGAAACAAGTTACTAATGATGCCTTCAAAACAGCATCCCTCTCTACCAGCATGGCTTGACCCTAGCTCCCAGGATCAAGTAGCTATGACAACGCATGCATTGACCCAAGTAAGTGGCCCTCTGCAATGCCTCAGTCATTGAATAAATGTGTGGGGCTGGAGGGAATATATCCTAGGGTGTCAGCAGAAGTGGCTGACATTGTTGCAGGGCTACTGTCCATTATTTTTGAAAAGTCATAGAGGTCAAGGACTATCCCTGATGTCTGGAAGAGGGCAAATCTCCTACCTTTCTATAAGAGTGGTCCAAAAAAGGATCCAAGAAACTTGAATCCCAGTAGCATTACTTCAGTCCCTGGGAAAGCGATGTAATGAACCTCCTAAAAACTATTACCAACCAAATGAAACAGGTAACTGGGAAAATCCAGCAGAGATTTACCAAAGGCAAATCATGCCAGGCTAACCTGATCAGCTTTATAAAATAAAGTTCTATCTTCTGTCAACATGGAGAGAGCAGTAGATATTGCTTGCATAGACATCAATAATGCATTTGACATGTGGCGTTTCCCATAGCCTCCTCCTGGACAACTGTTAAATACAGATTGGATGGGTGTTCTGTGAGATGGGCAGGAAGTCATCTCACGTGTGACCAGTGGGTTTTACTTAGGCTTGCAGACTGTCACAGGTAGGGTTCTCCAGGGATCAATACTGAGCCCCATGTTGTAACATCTCCATAAGTGATCTGGATGATGGGACCGAAAGCACCCTCACCATGTTTGCTGATATCACTAAACTGAATGTCAAGGTGGACACATAAGCAGGGAAAGCCACCTTCCAGAGACCTGGACAGGATGAAAGATCAGGCCAGCAAGAACTGTATAAAGATCAACAAAGACAAGTGCCAAGTCCAGCACCTGGGATGGCATAACTAAAGAGCCTACACAGGCTACAATCCATGAGGCTGTGGTACAGCCTTGCCAATAGGAGCCTGAGGGTCTCAGTGGACAACGTGCTGAACACGGGTCAGCTGCACGTCACTGCAGCTACCAAGGTAAAATGGATCCTAATGTGCATCCATGGGGTATTGCTGATAGAGAAAAGTGTGATTATCATGCTTTAAGAGTGATTGTCAGACTGCACATGGAGGAGTATATCCAGCTCTGGCTCCCACAATTCAAAAAAAGGTATGGACGGACTCAAGAGGGTACAAAGGAGTGCCATGAAGGTGATCAAAGATGTGGAAAACCTGCCATTTGAGGAAAGACTGAAAGAGTTAGGTCCTACTTGCTCAATAATATCAGCTAGATTCCCTTTCCTACAAAAGGCTGGAGTAGATGGTCTCTTGTGCTGCCTTCAGCCTGGGCTGTTCCGTAGTTCACTTGGTTCCATTTAAACAAGTGAAACAATTTCTTCTTGATAGGTGTTGCATTTAGTTTATAAAACAACAATCTTGTTTGTCCCTAACACTGCTTAGCACTGTGAAGTACTTCTTTTTAGGTTTGAAGTCAGTGGTGTGGATATTAGAATGCTCTGAAAATCCAGTGACACACCTATATAAAGTTACACCTTTTGTAACACTCTGTATCAGTTTCAAGTTTGACGGTGATCTCTTTAGTTAGTTTTTGGCTTGTAAAATATTCGGTACTATTATGTTTCGGAGAGTGCAATAAGGATATGTGTATTCCACTGATGAATCAACAGAAAAATAATTAAAATCCAACTCTGGGTGTTACAAATACCAAAGGTATGAGCAAAGGTTTAAAAGTATAAATATGTCTTAAGTGGAGAGAATCAGATGCATTTTTAACCTAGAAACATCCTTTCTCTGTAACCTGAAAAAACAAACACCAAAATTAATATTCAAGGTAATGGCACATACCTGAACTGTCTAGGTATACAACAACTGACAGCTTCAAGGAAATTGGATACTTTGACTAAGCACATGTTACTTCTCAAGTGGTTAACTCATCTTGAGAAATTATGTACTCTAGCCTTCTCTCTCCTGTCNATTTGCTTAGTAAAAATGTAAGTAAAATCCTGCATAAGTATCTTAGGAGTGATCTGTGATCAGCAAGTGGAACCAATCCTGAAGACCTTAGTCCAGCATTACTATGGAGTGCCTTAAAAGTGATAATTTCACACAGAAAGTAAGGAATAACTTAAAATCACCTTGTTCCTTCTGTTACACAGGGAAGTCTCAAATTCTTTGATTGAGCTTTCTGTCCCTGAAAAACCAAAATGTGCAATTATAAACTATCCTACTGTATTTTCTTAGCCTTCCCATGAAATTATTTATAAAGGTAGCTGAATATATTATTTTGTCAAACTACAAAATCAGTAAAATCAGAGTAGTAAGGCTTAGGCATTTCTTTAATTGATTGATTTCAAGTAGGCTTGACTTGCTTTACACTTCCAACAGAACAAGGACATGCATGTAAATAATTAGCACAGCGACAAACTTTGAAGTTTGTTCAATTGTGATACTATACTTCATTATCTAGTGGTAAATATACAATTTAAATAAATAAATAAACATCCTGCCTATAGGATTTCATTAGTGAACCATTTTTGCTTAAAAAAATACTTCTGTATATTTAACTACAATGCATCATCTTGATTTTAGAATACCATTTTCTTTAATTTTACCCACTTGTTCAACAATTTCACTATGCATATTAAATTCTTTTGCATCCTCGTTGCTCCTTTAGCACATTCACATGCTAATACAGCAGCAGGTAGACCTTAATTGCCAGACCACAGTCACCTAGACAGAGAAAACAGCTCCTGAGAAACTAGTACTATGCTCACTAGCACGAATTACTATGAACACCCTAACACTGGTTCACAATACCGTGGGAAGTTTAAATGCTGCCATAGAACAATATTGAAATATTGTTTCCTAAGGGTTTAAGGGTTACTGCTAGAAGTCATAACTAAAATATACATTTAAATCTAGTGATTACCTTTATCTGAGACAAGCTTTAGAAATGCCTTTAGATATTTTTTTGCTCATAATGGAGATTAGACTGTTGTCAAACTTTTTAAAGGTTAAGTGGTTGTATTGAAAAGTACAATGGAAAGATGACCTTAAAAATCTGTTTAATAAATGGAACATGCACTTTTGTTATGTTTTTTAATAACGTTTTCGACTAAGGCCACTACAGATTTTTTTGTTTTGACTTTGTGTCTTCCTCCATGTTGGATATATTAGCTGAGTTGCGTCCAATTTTGAAATATTTTGTTCAGCTGTCAGTTTACCCTTAGTTTGAATCATAGTAATAAGATGTTCAGCAAAAAACAGTTTCTCTTCAATTAATCTCTGCCTCTACAGAGATGCTAAAAAGCAATCAACTCTTTGTATTAAATAACTACTGGCTCTGTAAAAGGTCCTGTAACACTTAGCGTTATTAAGTATATTTTTTTGTGAAATGGAATGATTGCTACAACATTGACTAGAACATTAGTTGTGCCTGAACATTTTTGGACATGTATGATTTTTCAAATGTGGAAGCTGACAGGACTTTTATTCATGACATACGAAAACTGACATTTTTCCCCTAATACTTTCAAGTAATGAAGGTCATAGTCAATTCTGTAAGATTAAAAAAAAAAAAAAAGCTATTGTGAATTGCTGAGTGCTCTCAGTTTATTCTGTCCTCTCTGATGTCCAGAGTATTCAGCATTTTGCAAGTAGTTCTAGTTCATGTAATGTAGGTGTACTGCAATGTCTGCAAACCTATAGGGATTAAATGTTGTACGAGAAAAGAGACCCAGCAGAAAGAGTCAAGGTAAGAAAAGAATCACTGCCAAGTTGTGCTGCAGCCTGTGTAGGGGAAGAAAAACGTTACCTGTCATAATTCTGTATGAAAACAAATAAAAATAACTCTTGACTTTACTTGTCATTTCTGTATTTCCAGTAACAAAGAATAGACGAAGAGTAAAACTAACAGAAGGGACTGTGGTTAATGAAAAGCACCTTCTGCACTCTTCATTAAGATGGAGGAATTGCTGAGCCTTAAACACAAAGAGGAATAATCAACTGAATTTATTCCAAGAACTATCAGGATCTTTGAACCATAGAAAGGATTGATGGACTTGGCAAAAACATGATACATTCCACACTCTGCTGTCATCTGATGTTGCTTGCTGAACTGTGACGAACTGTGTATTCAGGCTTTCTACTATATTGCCAATCACCTTTTTTTTTTGGACTTGGAAGTGGTGTTTTCTTATCAGCTCTCTAGTGTTTTCATTTGCATGCATTCTGTAATTATGCACAAGCAAAATCTATTCTCTACTTTACCTATTTAAAAATAAGCACAGTAGTGAATAAAATTAATTTCATTTGTTTTGACCCCTCACTTCTAATCTCTTAGGTCCACATCAGTGGAAATTGGAACTGATATCATAAGGGTTAGGGTAGACCTCTGCACATATTATATGAAAATGAGCTTCTAAAGATACTTTCTCTGTTGTTAAAAAGGAGAAAAAAATGTTATTTATAACAAGGCTTTACATTGTGTACATATATTGCCTTTGAAATATTTTTGATTTTGATTTATTTCTGGTAAAAGAGAAATTCTATCATTTATTTAGTAAACTACTGTAAACTTGTAATGGTTTGGGTTAAAACCACAGAGGAAGACAAAGAAAAAATAACTCTCTCTCCTCTGCCTACATCTTGGCTGGGAGGAGTAGCCAGGTTACCAAGGTTTTTTTTCCCATGAGCCCGGGAGACCCAGAAGGAATGCTGGGAAGGGGGGCTGGACTATAGCTCGGCCTGGGAGAGCACGTTGTCTCCTCTTTTTTTCCCGGGAACTCTAAGCTGAAGGCATCTCTTCTCAAAACGGCTTTTTGAGGACCTTCCCTTCCCCCGGCCCTCCTCAGGTTACAGCGTGGGGGGGGTGTGTGTGTGTGTGTGTGTGTGTCTGTCAGAGGGAATCCAGGCTGGTCATAATTGGGCAATTACCCCCATTTATTCCCCCGTATATCTACCCTTTAATAAATTGCTGCCTTCCCTATCCGTCTCTTGTCCATTGATAAAACCTAATATCGTCCAAAACCAGGACAAAACTATAGTTTTATTGATGAATAAAATATTTTGTTCTAAAGACTATCACAGCTGTCAACCTGCTCTTGATCTATACCGGACTTAGTGTTCTGGCATTTCTCTATCTTCATGAGACAGTTTTGAGAGGCATCTTGAGATATGGCAAACAGGGCATCTGTCCTTATCTATTATCAGTTCTATAATGAAAAGGGGACCCTTGAAACTAGAGCAGAAAAGGGAAAGGAACATACTCAATAAGTATTGCTTTATAAAAGCATTTCAGGCTTTCCAGTATGGGTAGTCATTTTAAGATAATTATAGAAACTGTTCTGATTCCTTCATTTCCCAAGCAGCAGAGAGATAATCCCAAATATCAGTGACCAGATTTCATACTTCAATACAGTGGTTTGTTTAAAAATGTACACAGGTGTCACTTTGAAAGCTTACCAAATTTCCTCTAGGAGTAAGCATTGCAAAACTGCTGAAAAAAACAGAATTTGGAATTTTTAGGTACTAGAATTATGCTTTGTACCTCTGAAGAATTTTTCATTTAAGGATTTGGTGTGGTGGGGTTTTTTGGTTTTGTTTGGGGGAGGGTTGTTTTTGTTTGTTTTTACTTTTATGTAAACCTATAATCCTGACATAAAAGAAGGTATTATTCCTTAACTAGGCACAGAATAGAGAAATTGAAAGGATTTTTTTCCTTTCAAAGTATGCAGTCTATGGTTTATCTTAGAGCCTCTGTTTCATGATTTCCACTTTTCCAGGCTTTAAAATTAGACTGCCTAATCTCAGCAAGATAATATTTCTGCAGCATTCCTCTAAGAAATGCAAGAGCAATCTGCATGTCCTATGAACAAAACCATTTTTTACATCTCTGTCAAGTGTCTTCTGCTTCATGCACAGTGTACGGGATATTTAGAATGTGTCTCTATGCAAAACAGATAGTTATGATTAGTCTTATTTTGGGAAAAGCATTAAATTTCTTAGTTGAAGCACCACGTTAATCTTCATAAAGAACACTCATGTCACCTTTTCCACAATTACCTAGCAGACTGTAGTGTCTGAATCACTTGTCCTCAGGAAGAAGCCAGAGGACACACTACTTAACTGCAACAATTCTATCCAAAACCAGATGTCTATATCAAACAATTGAGATATCCTTTGTGTACAATCCCTTTAACACAGTAATTTAAAAATTAAGACAGTCATGTAACACTTGAAAAAGGAAATCCCATATAGACTATGGTGCCTACTGGGAAAACCTTCTCCAACGCATGTGCACTTAAAAGTCTTGTGTATGTTTGTGACTACACAGTACCACTGAGAAGGAATAGCAGTTACAGCTAACCAATGTTAAGCAAAGTTAATTATTAACTTGGAACCCATTTTTTTCTCTAGCAGATGAAATAGTATGAAGTTTCAAACATCAAAGAGCACGGGAGCTTGTAGGGATGCACAAGTTTCACGTTAAAGTATTTTAGTGCTCTTCATCTTGCTTTGGTGTTTCACATTGGTAGCACTTGATGAAAATTTAAAGACCTCTAAAGATACCTATAAAGCTGATAAAGCAGGAGATGTCAAGTAAAAATACAATATATACAGAAGGCATATTCAACTCCCTGGAATATTAAAGAAACTTATTGGTCTGTTTGTCCAGGTCTAAACAGGTGGAATTGGCCTCAAGGAGCAAAAAAGAATTAGGTCACAGACATGAGCTATCTGTGGAGACTGTAATTCAATGGTTTGAAAAAAACCATCACAAGATCTGTTTTCTTGTTGACTCTGCTTATACTTGAGGAAATTTAATTTCATATAACCCAATGATATTTTCCCAAACCCTTAATACTAGACAGTGATAAAAGAGTAATCAATCATTAGTGCACTTTACCTTCATAGAAGACATTTGTTGGCCCATTTTCAGTGGTGTATGCATTTTCCTGAAATATGGACCATATGAGCACTTTTGTGCCTGAAACTATTTCATAGGTATTTTACATCAGCCTAAAAAGATATTGATACCTGTACTGTGATATGAACAGCATTAACCTAAGGTATACCAAAGTTTTTAAGGTGTACCACTTGCTTTACTAACTTATTCTGTGGTCTGATAAAAATCATTTGTCCCTACAGGCCTTATCTCAATATGTAAACCATTATAGCTGCAGAAACATAATTAGCTTCTCCCAGCAGTGATCAGAATAGGTTGGTCTTCAAGGAACCAGAGAGTACCTTGTATCGTTTCGATGTATCATAACTTCTGTCACAAAATACAAAAACACATACTCCTACAGGGTGTGAGGGAAGAGACTGGTGATGCTGTAAGGGGGATTCTTAATATTTGGGATTTCACTATAGCTAGGTAGCTGAGTAACTTAGAATATTAAGAGCAGAAAACGGCCTGTCCTTCACATGTTTGCATTCTTCTGTATAGATAAAGAGGTAGCTAGACCAAAACATAAGACCTGGGGGGAACTAACAGGGGGTAGGGATAGGCAATAAGGGACCATTCCGTTGGATGTTTTGGGGGCATAGTAGTAAGATGGGGTTTAGTTGGCTAAGGTATAATGGGTGGGCACTAGAGGTTATAAAATTGGAGAGATTGTTATGAATTTCCTCTTTTGGATAATCGGGCACCGAGAGTAAAGCTGCTCTCTCCCTTCGCTGCGAGTCCTGTCTCACTTCTTATCTCAGCTGGGCCGAGGCCTGACGGCAACACTGGGAACAAAGAAACATATAGGACTGATGAAGAGAGACAAGTGGGTGGCTAAGCTAGATAATAGTTTGGTACAGAGAACTTTTAGGTACAACAGACCTCATAGTCTCAGTTGAAATTTGCACACAGGACTTGAATTGTTTGAGCTTTTTTCCCTTGTGTGATATAAAATAATTTTGGCTTGTTTTAAAAATATTACAAATTTATAAATCTTAGTGAGAAACTTGACAACTTATTCCCTAATGCATCACAAAATCAAAGAACAATTTGGGTTGGAAGGGACCTTTGAGGATCACCTAATCCAACATCCCTGCCATGAGCAGGGACATCTTCAACTAGATCAGGTGGCTCAGAGCACTCAGCTGCTTACTTTAATTAGAGTTTTAGAAATATAAAAATGCATCACACAGTAACAAGTGGTAAGCCTACATTGTATGCTTTTCATATTTATGATCTTACTTGCAATAGCTGCATCTTTCAGTCTTGTCCTGTGGAAGAGTCTGAAGTGAAATTTGCCTGCATACCCACACAAACTGTGCAGAGGTTTTTTAAGAAACATTTTCATAGGCCTTACTTCTTACCTCTCATCTTCTTGGTAAGTCTGTTTTATTTTTTCAGTTTAAGTGACAATAAGAGGTGTCTGGCTGAGACTCTACATCTTCACCTTGCATAAGTAGTGTGGTATTACTAGCATTTAAGCAACTCAGTGGAAAATGTGAGGTGTGATTTATTTGCCCTGTACTGGCTCAGGGTAACTGACACTACCTAATGGATCAGAATACTTCCTGTCACAGAAAATAGTCCTAGAATAGGTCCCTGAGTGAGTGCTTGGTCCGTAGTGGGGCTTCTAATTGCTGTCTCCCCAAGCTCCAGGCTTCTTGTAAATCTACCCAGCAATATCGCTCTGCCTGAGCAGACACCTGCAGAACTTGGCCCACGAGCGACTATTCCCAGGTCAGAGAACAGCAGCCGAGTGAAGGCGCACAGCAGGTGCAATCATGTTAACAAGTGACCGCCGCAGCTACTTGTCCCTATGACACTGCCCAGATTCGAGATCTCCTAAGTACGCAAAGAATTCTGAACGGGAAGCAGCACCCGCTTCCAACGGAGAACCACCGCGCCCTGCCAGTGCCGCGGGAAGGGCACCGCAGAAATGCTGGAGGGGAAAGCCTCCCCTGGCGGACGGACCGTGCTCAGCGGCGATACAGCGCCGTGGTCTCGCCAGCAAAACACGTGGATGTAACTTATGGCGGCGGTACCGAGGCTAGAGCCGGCAGGGACTGGGAATTAAAAAACAGAACCGCACATATTCCGCCGTCCCCCTCTCTCTGTCAGCACCACTCCGGGCCCCTCCCAGCCCCGCGCGCTCCCGCCGCTGTCCCCGCGCCGCCGCCGGGAGGCGGTAGGTCGNTGAGGCGCAGCCTGTGCGCCGGTAGGCCGACGGCGGGGGCGGGCGGGGCGGCCAGGACCGGGTGCCCTGTGGGGCGGGTGGCAGGCAGCGAAGAGGGGCTGGCGGGGACTGCCTAGCCGGCGCCGGGTCCGAGATGGCCGCTGTGAGGCCTCGGCCGCCAGGCCAGCCCAGCCTCACCGCCTGCCGGCCGGCAGCGCAGCGCGTCCGCCCTGCGGCCCTTTTCTCCTCCATTCTCTTTTTCTCCTGTCCTCCGCCTTTCTCCCGGAGCTGTCACGTCACGGGAGCCGTTCTCGTCTGCTGCCCGTTCCCATTTGAAGAGGGCGGTCGCGGCCCCCCCGGAGCCGCGGGCTCGGTGCGCGGGGAGTTGCGGGCTGTGCGCTGGCTCCGCTCTTGGGGGGAGCTCGGGCCGTAACCGAGTGCGAGCACAGGCGGATGGAGTTATAGCCCCTTCGTGGGCAGAACCTGAACGTATACGTGGTCTTGTAGTTTTTGATTCTAAGTGTGTGTTATGGAAATGCTGAAGGGTACAGTCAGAAAAAGCTAGGCACCGTGGTGTATTTTGTCGAGCTGTACCGTTGTGACGCTGTTCTCTGTCCTTTCTCTCTGTGCCGTATTTCGGGTAACAGCCATTTTGTCTGTAATGCCAGTGCTCGAAGAGGGGCTCCCGTAGTTTTGTTTCAAATGTCAGTTGCTTTTCAGCTCATTCTTTCAGTTTTCAGAACCTTGAACGAGTACAGAAAAAGCAATCAAGAGGACTGTTTTACCATTTATCCAAATGGTCAGCTTTGGTTAAGAAGAAAATAGGAAGCATGCTTGTCCTTCCTTCTGGATGGATAGCATAAGAGCTGCTGCTAGTATGTCTAGTCTGTGGATCTGCTTTATCGATGTATTGCATCCCCTGAAAAGGATTGCCCATTTTGCTTCCTCATTTCTAGCTTTCCCATAATTGTTTTTTTAAAAGCTTCCCCCCTCCCGCCATACCAAGAGAAATTGGAAGTTAAACAGCTTGTTTTACAGAGAGATCTAGAATGTGAAGTGGGTTTGGCTCTTTTTCTATGTAAGGATTTGGCCTTCTGTTTATTTCAGTTTAATGTGTTCATGGCTTCCAACAGAGGACACAAGTTGTTGGTAGTTCAGGGTTTGAGTAGTGGATACTTGTGAAAATCTGGGCCAATTGTCTGAAGTTGTTCAGTAATTCCATGGCAGAGCAATAGAAAAGAAAGTTCTCTTTCCTAGTTCCGTCTTCTGTGACTCAAAGGGTGTGGGGTTTTTTTCATTAGTTCGTATGAGGAAGACAAGGATGTTCTAAACTGCTTCAGTCATCTAAGGACTAAAACTGCATAATTCTTTCCATATTAGCTCTGTGACATAGAATATGAACATTTTACTTGAGGAGGGAAATGACTTCAAGAATCTATTTAATTTATGTGATAAATACGTAATTTGTAGTTCTTCATGTTTTATCTTGAAATTTCCCTTGACTTGTGCTTATTTTCAACAGCAATTACAGTATTCTTCAGATGTGAAGAGCAGGACTGTTCAGTTCATTAATTTGAGAAATACCAGAACTGTGAGTGACACAAGGTAAAATGTATTTTGAGATATTCATATGAAAATCTCAGTTATGTATTTCTAAACAACTTATATACATGTTAAGACTGCCAAACTAATGTAATGTTGATTTGATGTAAATGACAACTACATTTTTATCTAAAAGCCTTTTGTGTGAATTTGAGATGTTACTTAGGAAATAATTCTTGTACCTAAACATAGGTATATAGCACAATTTCTTTTTTGTCCTGTGCTGAGAGGATGTGACACAGCATCTATTGGAGACTTCTCCCCTCTTGATGCAATAGTTGGAGACATAATGAAGGATTGTACAGATGTCTGAAATGAGTCTTGCCATTTAGTGCCTGAACTGCATCCTGAAGCAGTACATGAATCCTGCCTGATCCTAAGGCTTGCTGTTCTCCATACCCCAAGGCCTTTTTGTGGTGTCCCTCACATAAGTGGCATAGAGTATGTTTCAGTAACTGGTTAACAAGGAATTTTTTACAAAATATATGTTCTATATCATCAACTGGTATATATTAGATACTCAGTCCATGTAACTGTTGTATTGCCATACCCATTAGCAAGAACTGAGATTATTTTACTGGATTATCTTTGCTTGAGATACTCACCTACACACGCAGTTAAAAGCTGACACTGATACAGATGGAAAACGGGATTTAATTACACTTGGTTAATTAAACTGATCTAGACTTTGTTCCACTAAAGAGAATGACAGAAGGAGTCTTACGGGTGCTGTAAGCCTTACGTGATGGCTGCGAGGGTGCTTTGAGACTCTTTGGAGAAGACTATAATTGTATGTATATTAGTTCATAAGCACACTTTAAATAACATTTAATTACCAGGTTGTATTGGTAGTTCCGGTCAAGAAAGCAACATGTGTATAAACATGGCATGTGATATTGTTGTTTCTTAATTGCTTAAAACAAGTTTTGTAGAGTCACATGGCATTTCTAAACAGGAGATGCTTTTGTCTGTGTTTGTAAAGTTCAAAACCAAGTTGCACAAAGTCCTGTTATGAAAATGCCTTACATTGAAATCTGACTCTGTTTACCGAAACTAAGGAGAGAAATTAAATTTTCCTCAGTTAAGAGACCTCTAATACCAAAATTTCAAAATTCCACTGCCATTTATAAGGTGGATTGTACCTGTATCACCTTATGAGAAATGACTTCTTGTTCTATGCAGTCATTTTGTGGTTATGGTTATGGTCATGGTCATGGTCTTGGTGTGTTTTTATTAAAGGGAAAATGGTTGGGTTTTTTTCCCCCATGCTTTTCCTCCTAATTATGGGCGTCTATGTCATTTGTAGCTCTTTAGATGAGACCACTTATGAAAAACTGGCTGAAGAAACACTGGACTCCTTAGCAGATTTCTTTGAGGACCTGACAGATAAGCCTTTTACCCCAGAAGACTATGATGTCTCTTTAGGGGTATGTTTTAAACATTATATTATCATTGTAATTATGGGGGGGGAGGAGGTATTATTTGAAGGAGTATTTTAAATTAGTCACCTTAGTCCTGACACTTAAAATACAATGAGTTTTTACAGCTTTATTGTTAAAATATGGTTCTTTATACTGATTGGGGCAACAATTCTGGTAAAAAGTAACACATACTCCTGTATGATTTGAGTATTTTATATATGTTTCATGTTTAAAGGAAGACATAAAATAATAAATGAACACAAGAAGAAGCAGAAACTGATTTCTAATTTCACACTGGATAAACTTCTCTAAACAGGCAGAGACATCTGACACAGCAGTGAGTTCCGTTCTGGTGAACACTGGCGTATTACACATACATAATGTGTAACTGTCAGAGCAGTTTCTTTGGGTGCCCTGAGTACATAGAAGCAGAATTTGTCTTGAGCAAATGGAGTATGATTCTCCTGGCTTTACTGATGACAGCCTGTGGTGGAAAGAAGCAACAAGAGGTTGCAGTGTTTGGATAGGTGGTTGCAGAAGTGAGACCAGGGCATACTGGGGAGAAGGCTGTTGTCGTGGGGGAAATTGGGTGGTTGCTAGCCTGATAATTGGAGCTTTCAGTAGGTCAGCCACTTAAACACTTTTACTGAAGTGATAGACTAGGATTAAAACCATCCATTTTATTTGTATAGGGGACTTAGTTTCTGCATAAGTTCAGTTCCTAAAGGGATGTGTGTGTTTCAGCCTTCAACGTGGCTTGGAGAAGAGTGCTATTTCTCCCTACTGCTGTCTGCAACCCACGTCTTTCAGTACTGCATTTTTTTGAGGTCGAACAACTACTGCTCCCTCTTCATATCTTACCACAAGGAGATGGCTTTCTACTGGCCCTGTCAGTTAAAAGGGACACTGTTCAGGGATGTTGAAGCAGATGGTTTGGATTGCGCTGAGCAAAATAGGAAACCAAAGCAACACCCTGTAGTTTTGGACTTGTGCCTGTGTAGCTTTGTCATCATAATGTTCATTCTTTGTTTCTGAAAGCTAGTATACTAATGCTAATGTTAGCATTAGTATTAGCAAATATTATTTGTTGCTTTAATTAGGTATGTAGCTAATGTTACAGCTAATTATTTTCTGGTAAAAAGCGTGTAACCATTACTCTTCAGTATTTTAGGATTTCAGCATCTATTGGCATGATGCAAAAAGCTTAGGAGAAAAATTAGCAAAAATATTAATGTTTACCTTTTTAATATTCTTAGATATTTCATTATGTGAAGGTAATGAGTCATGTCATAATTGTTCTCCATCCACTGTATGGTGGATTATGTTTGACATTAACTCATTGTGAGGTTCAAAAGGTAATATATTTACATCTTAATTTTTACCAGTGATCCTTTATTACATAGACTGTATGATGACATTTAATAATATGCTGTCATTTTTTTAAGAGCAGAAGGTTAAATAGTCCCAGGTTGTAATTCCAAACAAACAAGGCCATTGCTACAGAAAGCCACAAGGTGGCAAATGTGATAA
Source organism: Neodrepanis coruscans (assembly GCA_013400695.1). NCBI lineage: Eukaryota > Metazoa > Chordata > Aves > Passeriformes > Philepittidae > Neodrepanis > Neodrepanis coruscans. Next base: position 3,130 of record VYZS01086608.1, on the reverse strand, counting down.
AGGTCTTTTTTGCCTGTTGTTCACATTGTTGTGAACTTGCAATTTATATCTTTGTGTCCAGTAAAAAAAAACTCTTTCAAAGAATATTCTTGTTATGAGGAACTAACAAACATTCATCCAGAAAACAAATGGAGCAGTATTTCTTAACATATTGTAAAAGTTTCTTGCAATTTAAGTTCTTCAGAACTCAAGTTGTATTTTCTAGTATTTCAGAAGTTTTTCAAAACTTCTAGGAAAATGTTTTCAACGCTGCAGTAGAAGTTAACCTTTATTTATTTTTCAATGGTAAAGCAACAGTACTCTCTAACAGCTGACATACAGTGTAATCAATAGCACAAATTTTTGTTAACTCTTTGGAAACTTAATTACTTAAAGTGTTTCTGTAGCCTATAGCGTAACACCATGCTGAATCCCTAATATGACACTAAAGAGCACATAGAAGAATAGTGAAATCTGTGTGTTGCTACTCAGGCCTCATCCCATCCTGCTCATACTCTGCTGTATCTCTACAACTCTTAAGACTGCTGAAATATGGAAAAGTTTAAATTCTGACAACCAGAGAAGTATTTTATTCTTGTCCTCTGCACTATACCAGTATCCAATAAACAAAACTGGCAGAATGGCAGTATTAACCAGGAGAGACTTTTATTTTTATTGTATTGATCACAGAAATAAATCACTTAAAAGCACAGAAGCAGCATGAAAACTAATGTAAAAGTCAGATCCTGAGAGTATTATTTTATGGCTTGTGATCTTTGACATAGGTTAGAAATCTGTGACACTTGAGTTGATTTGTAAAAAAATGAAGCTTTGAGCTGCTGCCTGTGCAACAGAGTATGTTCTCAGGCAGTAGATATTTTTACATGAAAGTATTTTTTCCTGCTATAGTAAGTGTTTATACATAGCAAATAACCCTACCAGTGATAGTAGCTAGCAGTATCTTCTGACTAAAGCCTTAAAAGTATGATTTCCTGAAAGAAGCATTGTTACACCGTTGAACCTGAAGTACTTGATGTATTGTAAATTAAACATGACTAACCTATTATCTGAATCACCACACTCCATTATAGAGAAATGTCTCCCTTTTTAATTAGCATTCAGATCATCCATAGATTAACTCTAGTACAAGTAGTGTTGTTTTTATTTCTCTTAAAGTTAGAACAGAAAATATTTTTCTCAGTTAGAAGTGTGAATAATGTTGTCAGTAGGAAATGTGAGCAGAAAAGACAAAGTAAATCCTCACTAAGATAATGGTCTGAAGGTGGTATAACTAAAACAAAATGAGACCTGATAGCACTGGAACATTTTTGACATATGAATCAAAATTATTGAGAAAAAATTTTGTTTGCTCCCTGGGAAACTGTTATAGTTAGTTAAGAAAAGTAAGGTAAAATTACATAGCTCAAAAGTCTAGCAGTGACACATAAAGCTTCATTACTTGGAATTACACCAGTTCTGAACTGTTCATTAATAAAAAGAAGGGTTGTTATTGGATGATATTTTAATTGTTGCAAGATGAACTAGTGGTCCTTTCCAGATGCCATGTCAAAGCTCAAGGGTCTAACTTAAGTAGTGCTGTTGTGAAGGGTACAAACACATTTAAACACCGAGCAGAAGGTTTAAAGTCTAGATCAGACTCAAGAAATGCGTGTTGTGTAGGTATTAACACAAGCTTTTGACATCTGTTGATCATTCTTTCAACCTGTATTGTTTGAGAAATAGTTGAGAATGTGATACAGATACGTAAGTTTCTGCCACTGCAAATGAAGTAATTGTCAAAGGAACAGGATACAAGTTTTTTATTTCACACTTTCTTTGTCTTTTAAGAGTGGAGTGCTAACAGTTAAATTAGGTGGAGACATGGGAACATATGTAATCAATAAGCAAACACCAAACCGGCAGATTTGGCTGTCCTCACCCACAAGGTAAGTTATGTGTAAGTTAGATATGAAGTATCTGCAGACTGGGTGGAAATTTACTTCACCTTTTTTATAGTGTGGCATGGATCATGTACACTGACATACCTAAATAATTAGAGGAAATTTGTAAAACAGAACTTTCATAGACTGTTCCTGTCCAAAACCACTATCTACAGGAATATAGCCTACTCATAGAGAAAAATAAACAGCAATGATTAAAAAACCCAAACCAAACAACAAAAAAACCCAGCAACTGAAACAGAGCTTCTCTTGGATTCTCTTGGAAAAAGAGTGATGATGATGTTATGATCTAAACCTCTCTGTATTTAAACAGGGTGGCTCCTTCCCTTTTAAGCTTGTGGGATTTCCTGCTTTATAAGTTTGTGCTCACATTGGTTATTTTTGTCAAGCATCTGAACTTCATGGGAGCCATTGCTAGCTGTTTCCTCTGCCTTCTCTAATGCTGTGCATTGTTCCATTCTAGTTTTCCAGCTGGTTTCAGCAGGGAGGGCAGCCAGATAAGTGGGAAAATGTGGTAGTTGTGTCCCCTAACTCAAATTTTTATTCTTTGCCACTATCCCTGGAAAAGAACTGAGGAAGCTGGTCAGTGTTACTGGTGAAGTAACCAGCTTCTAAGACTTTGGTAGCACTGACACTATGAAAACTGAAATTTAGATAACTTTTACCTGTTTGGAGCCAGCTCTAGTGAGCTAAGATGTATGTACTCCAAAGTACAGAGTTTGTGTTGGTTTGTTTGTTTTGTGCATATAGTTTTGTTTGTTTTGATTGCTCCAGTAGTGAATAAAAATACACAAGAGACCTACTTGAAAATTCTCTGATGGTATTTTTGACAACTGGGATGAAAAATTACTCAACTACAAACATTGTTTTGTACTCCCTTAACTGATACTTTGGTAAACAGTGGTATTTCCTGAAATACGATACAATGTGTTCACTTCCTAACTTCTGAAAGGCAACTTCAGCAAATACTGTATGATCTGGACTGACATCTTAGCTGCAATATGCTGGGAAGTCGAGGAAGTCAATGTTGCTGTCAGTAATCTCTTGCATTGAATGTTTTGGGGCACTTGAATAGTAAATGTAGATCTTGAGTCTATAAGAACATATCCTGAGGGACACAAATCATTAAGGTGTGTGAGATGTTTTCTTGGAATTTTTTGTTAACCTTCAGTCCTGGTTTTGGACGATAT
>VYZS01086602.1:0-11725 GCA_013400695.1 Neodrepanis coruscans | reverse complement strand
TGGCTGAGAAATCTTAGTACAAAACTAAGCTAATTTTTGATTTCCTTTCTTTCTGAAAACTTACTAGAAGCAGTGATAGATGGTGCACAGTCTGGGTGTCATGTAGCTTCCTCTTCATGAATATGCCATCTGACCACAGCTGTTCTTTAGAAGTCCTACAGCATTAAAATGCCCTGATGGGAGTTGTGAAAAGGAGTTTAATTTCTGTCCCATTCCCCACATAGTTGGCAGTAATGCTAAAATACACATAAATGCCACTTAGCCCATGGAAGATAGTTTCCATGCAAATATGTTTATACCAAAGGATTTATGAATACAGAGACAAGTAAAAAGACTCTTGAGACTGAAGAACAAGACTCTTCTTGGTAACATACTGACTGCTGGGGGCTTTAATGTGGCAGCAGAAATGGTTTTTCTCACATCTGCTCTGGGAAGACAGGCTGGTTGTAGTCTTGACCCCTTGGTGTTGTCCTAAATGGAAAAGTGGAGAGATTTGGAGATGACTAGCTTCCTGGTCAGGCACAACCTGGAGTATGATGATGGGAAGGTGCAAACAGAGTGTCCCTCTTGACTCTTAGAGTGAAGAGTGGAAACATGGTCAAACCCTGAGGACAGCATTGCTGAGACAACTGATTTTTTGACCTTTTGGCTGACAGGCAGCTGCCTCCCAAACTGAGACAGGCAATCTCTGTTGCAGCTCTGCCACTTGGTTCATTACTCCTCAGCCTCTCACCCTCCTGGCTTCGCCCAAGAAGTCCTCCTGGGCTCCCAGGACATCTGTCATGGTAATTATGAAAAATGGATATAAATGTTAGATGTTTAACCTGGACCATACTACCAGATCCTCCAAAGTGCAGGTAACCGTTTGATGGGAGAGTCTTGTTCAAGTGGTAAGTTTGGAAAGGCTTTAGCTGTCCTGGTTGAATGACTTTCCAGACAACAGGATTTTCTCTTATGATTTGCGTCATAAATGAGTCTTTGAAGATGGGTTTGGAATGCTAGGCTTTGCAGACTTAATGGTAGTAAGAAATAAACCTGCAAAAGTGTGTAATAAAGTGAATGAACAAGAAAGTAAATGACATCAAATAAGTGACATAAATCTTTGAAGAGAAATGATGTCTCAGCAGAGAATCATATTTAATGGAGAAAAGAATTTTATCAGGAATTTAAACAGAATCTGCAGAAAGGAAGGTTAAAGTGAACTAATCAATAAACGTTTAGAAAGTTGCCATTTCCTCAAGTCTCCTAACACTCACAAAGTCCTAATCCCAGCTTCTTAAGCTGTATAGCAGAGCTGAGGTTGCAGGACAAGATAGTATATCTGGTCTTGTGCTGGCAGACTTAAACAAAATTCCCTATATTTTCTTCATCCCTGGGACCTAGAAGTAGGCTAAGCTGATTTACAAGGGCTGAACTTCTGACAGAACAGCCCTAGAGGCTATAAAACAAACTTGAATTTAGCATTGTTATTCAGAAAACTGCATTTAATAATTAAGGATACAGATGATTTCAGTTAGAGATAGATTTTAAATAGCTTTCCTGCTTTTAGTTTTAGACTAATGGATAGGATTATATCCCAAAATTGTAATAAATATAACTCTGCATTACATGAAGCACTATTAATAAGTTGCTTCTAGTGACAGTGTTATTGCTCCTTATATGTGAGAACATACTGCAGGTGTCACAGGTACTTTCTTATATCTATGTTCAAAATATTTACTGATATGCCTGACAGAATTATTGTGTTGGATGGGAAAAATCAGAAATAGTCTCTCTTTTGAATATTATATGATTGATAATAAAGCAGTTAACAGGAATTCTCCATCACTGCAGAAGTATTTACAGCAAGGTGCAGTTTTATCAGCACAAAAATAAGTAAAATACGTTTTAAACTAGGCTAACATATTCTGTGTGAGTATTCCTGCTTTGGAAACTTTTGCAGTATGATCCCAGTCCTGTTGCGCAATCTGAGACATAAATTGACAGCATTAGGAGGAACTTTTCATTCACTGGCATAATGGATCAACATGTTATGGAAATAACTTAGATTCATTTATATTCAAGGGAAAACTTTTATATAGAATGATGCTCAAATGCAGATTTTCAGCATATCCAAATTCACTTGACATATTTTTCTCTTAAAATGAATTATCAAACACTAGGGTAATATTATGGGGAAAAATTCATATTGTAACCAGCAGCAATCATTGCGGAGTGGTATTCACATACATCCTGTTACTGTGAAAATGTCAGATATTTTCTATGTTTATTTTGCATCTATTCAAGGATATATGTATGTTTTGTTGTGCATTCATTATTTAAAGATTTAGTCCAGCAGCAGGGCAGTAACAAACAGCTTCACACTTAAATCTGAGAGTAGCCTGTTAATAGCCAACTTCTGAAAGTGATCTGAAATCCAAGTGCATATGTAGACCATTCTGAGAGTTGCTGCATCTTATGAGGATGTGGGGCAGATGTCAGCACCCAAAACAGAAGTTTTTTTTTTTTTTTTTAGGTCCTAATTAACGTGTCCTCTGAAGTGTCTTGATTATTGACGTTACATGTTGCCCAGAAAAAGTGGCCAGCTACAAAGTCACTCAAATCAACAGATCCAGACTGTTGTCTGGCTGTAAAAATTAGTAAAAATTAGTGGAATGCTGATTCCCTGTTTAACTTCTATGCTTCACTGACATCAAGAAGCAGTGGAGCCCAAGAGTGCCACCTCTCAGTCTCTATTAATACAAAGCCATGCTTTCATCCATTCATAAATCTTGGAAGACAATAACTGCTGTCTTCTCAGATATTCCAAATTAGAGACCATAGAAAACAACATCTAAATAAACAAAACTGCCTGTAGAGAAGGCTAGGGCCCTAATTTGTTTCACTGGGAAGTCTTCAAGAAGTGTTGACACATGCACCTAATGAAGATATCTTCTTTTTGTAATAACAAGCTTCTTGTCAGCCAACCCACTAAAGTCATCATAGGATACAAAATAATTTGGTGGTGGGCTGGAGGATTTACCACATGACCAACTGTTGCCATTCATCCATCATGGCCTTTAAGCCACAGTCTGGATTATCCAAATTGACCTCTGCTCATTTTGCTTGTAGATTTCTGAGGGGTTACTAAATATCATTGCTTGTGTACAGTTACAGAAGACTCCAGGCATTCTATGAAGCTAATTAAAGGCAAATGGGTCTTTGTTTATAGAAGTGAAAAATGTAAATGTGAAGATGGGGAGCTGCTTCAATCAAATGACTGCAGAGAAGAAGGGAGGGAAACATAATAAGGCTCTGAAAACCCCACTGCTGAAGAGCTGACTTACAGCCAAGACAGGAGAAATTAATGAATTGAGAATTTCTTTTTCCTGAATGCTGATTTTTTTCAATATGAATCTAAAATAAACCTTTAAACTAGACTTTAAAATACCACTGAGTAGTTCAAAGAAATTTCTGTGAATGTAATAGACCATAGCTAGGATCTCAAGTGTCAAATTCAATCCAAGCTATGCTGACACCACTGCAACTCAAGCAGAATTAATGTCTCTCAGGCACTAACTGTGTCTTGATCACATCCTACCTATATACTACCAGCTACCAAAAGCCAATACATAGACGGCCAAGGAAACAGACACAGGTATTACTTTGGATTGCTTTTTTGATGGCACAATAGCCTACCCAGAAACCTCCAAAACATCATTTTATGATGATTTCAAAAAGACTCAGATTCCTAGGAAGTCATATAGACCCTGTTTCCCCCAGCAGCACAGAAGCTGTGTTTAGAGCCACCATGTTCTCACCTGCCATGTTTATTCTTTCTCTCCTTGTGCTGCTCAGGCTAAATCACAGACACATGTCACAAATCCTTTGGGATTCACAAACTGCACCATTTCAACAACATAGCTTCAATGTGCCTCTGCTGAGTGGGCAGCCTTTCTACTTCCTTTCGTGCAGAGAACAACAGAAGTGGAAGGATGTGAGGAAAGCCCTTTTTTCTCAAAAGTGGGTTGGTCAACTGAATTCCATGGTCTTCCCCACAGGTCTGTCCTACTATCTTTCCCTTCTCATGTTTAGTCCCTGATCTCTCTCGACACAGCTGCCTTGAGGCTCCATGCAAGCTCCTCCATCACTTGCTTAAGCAGCATGTAAGGCTTTACATACTCTCCAGAGTTTCTCAGGAGACATTTCTAACCCCAAGGGGTTTATAGTTAAGTGTATATTTGCAAATTGATAATTTTGCATCATGTTGCAAGAAGCTGCTTAGCCCTGGGCACTGCTGTATTAGGGATGGCATTCTTTCCCCCATGGGCTCCTGAGCAGAAACTACAAAGACTGGAAACAGAGCAGAGAGCTGGTGTAGGCAGGCTCAGAGGTAGCTGCTGACAGTCCAGAGCAGAAGAGAGGACTCAGAGTCCTGGACACGATGGACAAGCTGCTGCAGCCAACTGAGACCTTTGCTTTCTTTCCATTTGCTGCCTAATTAAAGGAAGAGTCTGACCTTTGGGACTGGAGCCTCTCTCGAGGATACAGGTAACCACACTGTACTTTCACAGCTTTACTCTCAGAGGAGTAGCCCAGCATAGCCAAGCATGTCATGCCCAACATTAAGCTTCAGCAGGAAAGCACAGCAATAAGTTTTGCCCTGTACCAACAAAAAAAGTATTTACTGGCTTTGCTGTCAGGTAATCTCCCAAAACTTTAAACTGGCAACTCCTCCCTGCCAGCTGCAGAGCTGCTCTACCACAAGAGTCATCATGCCTCAGGGCTGCAGTGCTACTTTCCTCCCCCCCACCCCCGGATATGAAAACATGCCAAAAGAAAAGAAAAAGGTGGTCTAATCAGGAGAGTAACAGTAGGGTGTGAAAGGAAGTAGGAACTTTGCAACTAGGAAGCAAAATGCAATTTTGGCCTTTGGTTGTCAGGTTTGTATTGAACTGTGCTGGAGCGAGAAGCAAAGCAAGTGAATAGTTCATGTAAATACTGGTTGAGTAGTTCTTGTGATAAAGGACTTGGAAATTCTCATTGATGAGAGGAGGTCTGATGTAACTGTCATTTCAGAGCATTAACAGGGTGATTAATGTGACTGAAATCTTCAAAACTAGGGTGTAGGTCTCGTAGGAAGGACTGAGGGGGAGGGATGGCACCCTGTACTACCCCCTTATGATGAACAGTAGCTGGAGGAGTGTGGATACATGCAAGTGATAAACTCCAGAAAGAATACTGGGGGAGTGAGGAGGAACGAAGAGATGATATCTCCTACAAAACACTGAATGGAACCAGAAAGTAGGATGAATTACACCTAAAGCATCTGTCTGCACTGTAGAATAAAAATTGCATTTATAGGGGACTTAAGTTTGGAGGATCTCGTGCCCTAGCTAGTAAAACATTACAAGTTTTAGAGATTGAATTTTCTGTCCACAAAAGGAGATTGCACTTGACAGGAATCCATTTGGAGACTTATTCTGACAAATAATAAATAACACGTTAGTTCTTGGACTACAAGTTGTTGATTATCTAAGGCCTGTAAGATCTGGTTACACTGACTAGGAACAAAGGACCATTTTAACTAGTAATTTGGAACTTCACAGAACTGGACTTCTCATGCTTCTCATCAGTGTGGAAACAAGACAGAAAAAACTGCCTGAAAACAGAGCGCTGTTTAAGAAAGTTTGCTAGATGGGCAAGAAGCCATGGCCTAGAGTCAAGAACAAAGACAACTTTGGCAGGACAGCTCAGGACAGTTGATAGAGGAAGCCTGGGACAACAGGTTTCTTAAGCACAAAGGGCTATAAAGGGGCAATGAACTGTTGCACAGAGACAACCACAGCATATGGCTTCCAGCACAGCACATGGATGTCCTTGGATACTGGCAAGTTTTCTACAGCCCATCAGGCCTTTCGAAATAATCCTCTAGAAGGATGACCCTGGCTGAATGACAAGGATAACCCATGCAGCAGCAGTGTTGGGCTGGCCTCAAAAATGTAACAGTTGTTTTCAGCCTGACATCCAAATTCTGACACTGGGAAAAACAAGTCTGTTCTTTGGTGTCCCTTGAGAAACTACACTTTCCCCTTTGTGAACGATGAACCTGTGTTTGAAACAAAAGCAATTTTAACAGGAGGAAAGAAACACTAACTTAGGGAAGAAAAGGCAACAGCAGCAGCAAATCAGTGGTTCAGCTGTACAAATAATATGGGAAACATCTGCTTACACAGTAACCTCTAGTAGTCTTTCATTTCACTCTTCTCATCTGCGTGAGTAGTCAACACAACTGCCCTTTCATGGGCTGCTTTCCTCCCACTTTTTGCTTTTTGATGCCCCCCTCTTGCATAATTAGGTAACAAGTCCAGCATCTGGACTCAGGTGGGTTCTCCTCCATCTCTGAGGAGAAATGGTATTGTGTTTCTGTGATAAGTCTCCTATGCCATTTGTCCCTGAATGACGGTTTTCCAGACGACAGTCACTCCAGAAGCTGCCCTCTCGTCCTGCAGGCCAGCTGCGGGAGGAACGATGAGGATTGCCATGCTCTGCACAGAGACACAGCAATTCTGAAGGGCCGTGAGGCTTCTGTAGCTCCATGGACCCTTCTGCCCCGACCCTGCTTCCATCTCAGCTCCGGAGGGGGATGAGCAGCTGTGACGAGATTATTAGGCTGCAAGATGGGACCACGGTTCCTCCGAAAACCATCTCCACTCTGTAAAGACTCAGGTTATTTAAAATTACCTTCTAGTTCGGCCAACTGTGGAAATCGGGTCAGTTATTTTGGGGTCAGGTATCCCATGGCCGTACTGGGCTCTCATTCAGCAGTGGCGGCTGTGGGGCGGCAAGACGGGCGGCTCAGCACCCATTCACTGACACAGCCCGGGACTGACGGTGCGAGCAAAGCCACAAAGCCCAAGAACCAGTCCCAATCGCTCAAAGGCGCCGAGACCGCCGTGCCGGGCCGGCCGCCGGCGGGGCCGCTCGGGCACTAGAGGGCGCTGTCCATCCAGGCGCCCCGGTGCGGCCCGCCCCCGGCCCTGTGGCGGCTGTGGCGGGAGGTGCGGGACAGGCTCCACACGGCGGAACGTCCCGCTGGCGCAGTGCGGCAGCCCCAGCTCCCCCCGCACCCCCCATCCCGGTCCCGTCCCGAGCCGCTGCGGGGAGGCGGGCACGACCTCCCCCGCGCATCGGGGGAGAGCGCAGAGCCGCAGGTGCGCCAGGCAGCCGTGTCACTGCGCGGCGGCGTAGCCCCCGCGCCTCACACGGAATGACAGAATTAACTAGCTTGGAAAAGACCTTTGAGATCATCAAGTCCTACCTATTACCTGACACCACCTCATCAACTAAACTATGGCGCTAAGTGCCACATCCAGTCTTTTTTTTAAACACAGGGACGGTGACTCAATCACCTCCCTAGGCAGCCTATTCCAATGGCAAACCACTCTTTCTGTGATTTTTTTCCTAATGTCCAGCCTAAACTTCGCCCGGCACAGCTTGAGACTGTGTCCTCTAGTTCTGTCACGGGTTGCCTGGGAGAAGAGATCGATTGATGCTCACCTGTGCTAGAGCTCCAAAACCAGACGTGCGCAGGGACTGCTGCATCCAGACCAGAGCCAGAAATCCCTCACCCTCCTAATGTAGGGTTTGATAGGGCATTTAAGATACAGGGACTCCTCACAGCCTGCCTCTGGGGTGAAAAGTGATGGGACTGATTTGTTTGAACCCCTCTATGCTCAGGAGACTTACTAAATCAAGAATTCAGAAATTATGAGACTTATGAGTGTATACTATGATGTGAATAATTTTTGGTTTGTTTGTTGTTGTTGTGTTTTTGTTTGTTTGCTTTAGTAGAGGTGAAAAAATTCAGCGAATTCCATTGCCATTTATTTCACATGTGCTTGCTCACGTTTTTATTTTCCTTGTTTGAGTACTCTATGATACATATTAGCTAGCAAGAATGATAGGTGAAACAAGTGACATTTTGAATGATTCTAAGAGAATTCTCATCAAAAGTAATTTTGGGATTAAAAAGCATTATAGCTGGCATTGGAAAACTTTTTCTGTAAGAATGTAATCTAATCAGGGAACAGAAAACTATCATCAGATATGCGCTATCAATCAATATTAACCAATACAGCTCAACAAAGAATGTTGAATGCTGCTATAAATTTCCCTTGAACAAACTATAAATCAAGAATATATGCTTAAATTATATGACAAATAAATTCTAGTTGTGAATCACATTGATGTGAAAAAACTTTCATATAGTTTGCCAACAATTCACAAAACAAGAACTAAATTCATGTAGTCATTGTGAAAAAAAACCCAGCTCTAATTTTTTGTGACTAGTTTTGCATGTGCAATTACATTTTATGAAACATAATATCCATTTTTGTAGCTAAGTAATTTTGATTCAATGAGATTCAAGATAAAAGATATTCCTTTAAAAATAATTGCCATGTGCATGGTGATGTTGCAAAGTTCATGTAACTGCCTTGCTGAATGTTTTGCATGAATATTAATCTTACAATATATACTGATGGTCATGTGGGTCTAGAAATGATCACCTTCTCATACGGACAGGGGAAAGGTATAAGAATGTTATACCATATTTACTGAAATTGGGAAAACCATGAAAATGGACATAATATTGACAAGCTTTCAAAGCCCTATAAGAAGTGTTTCTGGTGCCAAAAGGTGTGCTTGGGAATCACAGCCTTTCTTTTGGTCACCTTGTTGCATCCCAAACATCTTAGACTCCCTGTAGCACACGCATAGATGTGCTTGTCTCAAGATGGAGTCCGAGGAGCTGCTCTGCTGTGAGAAGATGAAGATAGGCAACAGCTAACACTAGCAAATATTGCACGTGTCCAAAAAATGTTTCTCCCTTGGATTCAGGAAGGCTCCATGTATTCAGGAAGGCTCTTCCTTTCTAGGGATAGGCTGTTGAGTCTCCTCTATTTGTGAAAGGCACATTCAAACTTCTGCATATCAGAATGCTCTGGGTAGCTTGCTCCCAAGCTTTTCTTGGGTGCTGACTATTAAATACTTCATGGGTGTAGGCAGTTTTGTGAGGGATCCCTTACAACAGGAGTCTTCAATTTGGCAGCGTTGGACATAGGACTCTCTGTGCTGCAACTGTGCAGGCAGTTTTACTTGGAGGGGTATTGGAGCTAGGTGGAATCATGCAGTCATGGAGATGGAGCCAACTTCAGCCTGAAGTAACCAGGAGAAGGGTTGAGCCCAAAAGGCAAGGAAAAGTATTCCTGGCTTATCCGCCTCTATGGAGGATCGCAGACACAGCCCGATCCTTTCTGAATGGTGCAGAGGTGGTTCTCCACCTCTTAAATTGCTCCAGCAAAGCTCTTTTTACACACACATGATGGCATGGACACAGCCATGTTGCCTGGCCATGTGGTCCCTGGGGGTGGCCATATTGCTGTACGGCTTGCCCTAGGGTAGGAGGGAGGAGGCTGTACCTCGATGATGTAATCTCCTTCTTCTTGGAAGAAAAGATAAGGAGACTTCCTCCTAGCCTCCATATTTGCCATGCCATGTGCTCCATATCTCTCCAAGCCATCTTTGAGGTTCCAAGTGAGTGATCTGGGGTGCATGAAAGTCCCAGAACCACAAAAACTGTGTCTTTTTATAGCAGAGAGATGGGGGAACACGCCCATGTTGACACGAGTCGGCACAATGAAATTAAGCTGTCCTTTTACAGGTAAAATATTTTGGCCAGTAAGAAAGAGCCTTTGAGAAATATCTCGTGCTCCCTCGGAGCCAAAAGCTCACCAAGCAGTCAGCCAAGTAGCCCTGGCTTTAGAAAAGTCCCAGGGACTTGAAACAGTCAGCAAGCCAGCCCCAGCCTTCAGAAGGAAGTCCCAGGGAGCTAACTTAATTACAAGAGAGCAATAGCTCCAGTCCAAAATGCTTTCTTATCCTAATATAGGAGCACTCTCTCTATGAAAGAGTAGCGGTTATGCCCAGCTGGGTTACCTTCAGCAAATACTTGCCAGGTACCTCGTGTTTCCTTCGAGGATTCTTCTTTCTTCTTTTTTCTGGATAGATTTCTTCAATGCAGATGGGATCTGCCATGCTCCGCTGCGTCCACAATTTGGTCCTGCAGGCTCGTTCCCCGTACAGGCCACCATTTGTAGGCAGTTTTGTGAGGGATCCCTTACAACGAGAATCTTCAATTTAGCAGCGTTGGACATGAGACTCTCTGTACTACAACTGCCCACAAGATATATAGTAATTAGGGTAATTAGGACCTCAGACCACATCTTTTCTGCTTCCAAAGGAGAGATGAATCATATGAAGGTGAATCACATCAAGATCTGCCTTTCCCTCTCCCATTTCTAACAAGTATTTGATTATTTTGTAGAGAGCACAATGTATCCTGAGCAGAGTTAGCCCAAATATAGCTTGGGAGGCAGTCCAAACTTCCATAGTTAGGACATCTTCAAGCTTGTCAGGCAGTGCAGTGGTTAATCCTTTCTGGTACAGGTGAATGATAGCAACAACTCGGTTGAATCCCTGGTAGAAAAAGCACCCCATGGAACCTCCACAGCAACAAGTCCTGTAGAAAAGTACAGTTCCTAATGTGGGGGTCCCAACTATGCCCCTGTCTGAGTTGGGGTTGAGCCACTCACTGAGGCTGGGAGAGTGTCTTCTCTGGGATGAGGCAGAGTCAGATTCTGGACTAGAAAAAGGTGATGTTTGAACTATAAAAGCCTCAGCCTCCAGCGCTTTGGAGTAAAAGGAACAGGGCTTACAAGGACCCAAATTTTGGAGGCAGCATTTTAGTGCTTGTGTGGACTTAGTCCTCTGTTTTCTGGAAAATCGAAGTGTCTTTTTATGAATGGAAAGGTGACTTTAATCTTACAGCTAAAAACAAAGGAAAGAAGAAGGAACTTGATTGTTAGTAATCCCATTTATACCTAGGTCACTCCCACTCAGATGTTCTGCAGATATTCCGAGACCTCAGGCAATATGAGAAAAGCACATTGAGAACAACTTAAACTCTTCTCATGGCCATTGAGCAGGTGAGGATGTTTATCAGAGGGAGCCAATCTGAGTCTGTTAAGTTCCTTATGCAGTCAAGGTGTCCTAGTTTCATTCCCACAAAAAAAGTCTACATATAATCAGAGATGACATGTCCTTCCACACCTCACTTTGGCTGTACTAAATTGCTTCAGGGTATATTGATGCTGTTGTTCATTATAGTTCTGCTGCAGGTACAGGAGCTTGCCATTGAAAAATACACTAAAAATACGTGGAGCTCTGAAGTCTTCTTAACCGAATGAAACAAACTTTTCACAGAAAAAAACCTCAAATTTCTTTAAAGGTTCTTATCTCTTTAACATTAGAATGAAGCCTATTTAAAAGTGTTTCAAAAAGAGAACCAATAATTTACAAAGGGGTTTGATATGCCATGTTAAATGTTTTTCCCGCACAAGTACTTTAATGGACAAAAAACCAGTGATGGGTTGGACTCTTAATATTTTATACAATGGAAATTCATATTGCAAATCATGGAAATTTTGGCTTGAGCAGTCTAAGGGGAAAAAAAATGTTGAAGAATACATAGAGCGCAGGTAACTCTGTGTGCAGCTCTAGTGAGAGCTGCAGAATGAGCTCTGGGTGGTGGGAGCCTGAGGTACGTGGCCATGAACTGACACTGACCCTTTGCACAACAAAGTGCGCTGGAAAGTGTGGCTCAGCCAGGTGACCAGACACTCAG
>VYZS01086601.1:9580-21040 GCA_013400695.1 Neodrepanis coruscans | reverse complement strand
CACTTTGGTGAAATTTTTTGTCCAGTTCTCATTAATATGAATGGGAATTGGATCTCCAAATCTGTTAGGCAGCTTTCTCATTCTCAGTGCACTAGCTGCAGGCACATGCTGCTGCTTTGTGTAAATGGAAGTTGCTAAGCTGATTTAATGCACTGGAGGAATGGGATTTTTCTTCAGTGTCAGATTAGATCTGTAGACAAGTGTCTTGTGCTATGTTGGCAGTATTCCTCACATGAATGTTTTACCCTCCCCCCACCTCCTTTTTGTCTCTCTCTTCTCAGTAATGTTTATTTTGATATGAAATCCATATCAAACAAGCTCTGGAAGTACAACCGGTACCGCTACATTATGACCTACCGTGAGAAGCCATGGCTACCTCCACCGTTCATCCTCCTGAGCCACATTGGACTTCTGATAAATCGCATCTTCCACCATAAGTCCCTAAATGAGCTGGATCAAGAGGAAGGCGATGTTGGACTAAGTAAGGGAACCAAAAGAAACAGCTGATGACAATTGTTTGTCAGCTTCCCATCACTTTGGAATTAAATTCCTCATTTTTTTCCTAGAATTCGAGCATTACTGGGGAAGAACGTGTCAGCTGTAGTTTAAAAAAATTCAAATGAATAAATGTAGTGATTAATAGTCAAGAAAACTGAACCATCAAAACTCATTCTATTCCCACTTCCAATTAGAAATCCTTTTCCTGAAATTGTGGCAAAGAATCAATCTATTATTTTATACTACATAACTGTGAAATTGTAATAATTGAATTATTTCAGGAATTAAAGGTTCAGCAATGATAATATGCTAAATCTTCTGCCTATTGATTTGATTGTTCTGGAATTGGGACNATATGAATGGGAATTGGATCTCCAAATCTGTTAGGCAGCTTTCTCATTCTCAGTGCACTAGCTGCAGGCACATGCTGCTGCTTTGTGTAAATGGAAGTTGCTAAGCTGATTTAATGCACTGGAGGAATGGGATTTTTCTTCAGTGTCAGATTAGATCTGTAGACAAGTGTCTTGTGCTATGTTGGCAGTATTCCTCACATGAATGTTTTACCCTCCCCCCACCTCCTTTTTGTCTCTCTCTTCTCAGTAATGTTTATTTTGATATGAAATCCATATCAAACAAGCTCTGGAAGTACAACCGGTACCGCTACATTATGACCTACCGTGAGAAGCCATGGCTACCTCCACCGTTCATCCTCCTGAGCCACATTGGACTTCTGATAAATCGCATCTTCCACCATAAGTCCCTAAATGAGCTGGATCAAGAGGAAGGCGATGTTGGACTAAGTAAGGGAACCAAAAGAAACAGCTGATGACAATTGTTTGTCAGCTTCCCATCACTTTGGAATTAAATTCCTCAAAAAGAAAACAAAAAAAACCAAAAAAATCCAAACAAACAAAAAACCACCCCCCCTCCCAAAACCCCCAAACAAACAAATAAACAAAAACAACAAAGACATTTGCTGGATAGAAAGCTGTTTTAATTTTAAAAACTGAATTTAATTTTCCTGCCTGAGAATTCTTGTAGGAAAAAATTACTAGGTGACTACTACTATGGGAATGCTTTGGGGTTTTTTGGCTTTTGCTGTGCTTCATCTGTGCATCAGTCAAGATACTTCACAACTCTGAGCTGAAATAAAGTGACAACAATTCCTGCTCTGTAGGAATTAATAGCCTTATTTTTAAAGAAATTAAACAGTACTGAAGTTATAAATTTCTGTATGTTTTTCATGGAAAGAACAACAATTCCTTTTTCATTACCTGGAGAAAGTTGATGCAGAACCCAAGGACAAAGGAGATCCAGTGGTGGCAGATGTATAGAGACAGCACAGGGGCTTCTTCTCACTCTTTTCCTCCCTTTATGCACTGGCTTATCACTGCACCTCACCTCCTTCAGTCTTCTCAGCTGGAAGAAAAGAACTCTTCTTCATCCCAGGGTCCTTCCTAATACCTCTTTAAGACGATGCCAGTTCCCAATCTCACTGTTGCCAGGTCTGTCAGGAGTAGCCCTAGCTGTTGAGGGGATGGCAGTACAACATGTTGGAATGGGAATGAACAGCCAGTAGTGGGGCAGGGAAATGGGGAGGAGAAGAGGTTGATGGTTATAACCTTATCTAAAAACGTATTGGAGAACACTGGTGTATAGTGTTATACAGGCTCATCGTTTCTGTTGCAGTATACACACTTGATGCCGAACAGAGGTGGGCAAGACCCTGGCTATGTTATAATTTACTTAGGATTTCTTCTGCTGAACACGAATCCCTGAAGATACTTGGCACACTCGCAGGTAGTTGAGGGGTTTAAAAACAGGCTTAACTAGTCAATGCTGAGCTGCTTTACTGCTGCTCCCAGGCTCAACTGCTCCATCATGACTGGGTACATCAGTCTGCCTTTGAAGTGCCACTGCTTATTTTATATTTATGCATAGCATAAGTCATTGCACAGAGGATGTCTTGTAAGGTCCATTAGATTAAAAGAAAATCGAAACCATGCTTAGCACATATAAAAGTTCATGGAGAGAAGAGGCCTCATACCTTGCTTGCATTTCTCTCAGAAGGAGAATTTTTTTTTCCTGTTTATGCACCTCAGTGTTCCTTTTCAATGTACCTATGCATTGCTTGGTAGATTTCTTCTACTTTAATTTTGATGTGGTTATAACTGGTTTTCACAATGAAGATACAGTGCCACCCTGTGGAAAATCAATGAAAATACCAAGATATAGAGTAAAATCCTGGAGGAAGGAACACAGATTGGTTTTGGGGGAAAAGAGCCTGGAATATGATGAAGTCTTATTTGGAGTGAGAGGGGGAGCCCCAGAACACTGTGGAGGTTTTGGCTGCTGAGCTGTGTGTTGCAGCTGAGTACTACATGCTTGTAGCTACTACTGCCTTGTTGCTTGGCACAGATACCCCCTTATCAGGTACAGTGAGGACTTTTGGTACATAAGAAAAAAGGGGCTTGGAAAATGCAGAGTTTGAGTCACAGAAGCAGCTTTCCACCATAAGCATTTCCTGTAATCAATCTGTTCTCTCGGATGTCTTGGTGTGCTAGAAGAATAGCATCTTACTGTTTTATACACATGAACATATTAAGCAATTAGGTGAAAGAGCTTTGCAGCTTTGACTGCCTGAGAGGACTGTAATTCTTAGAGGTGACTAGCCCTAAATGAATGCTTGGACCAAATCAGAGTGAAATTTTTATAAGCCTTACATATGTATATCTACATCTACACAGATAAAATAAAATAAATAAGAAAGTTTGTGAAAAAATACGTCCTTGTGAGCAGCCATTTGGGTATGTACATTTGAGGCTTTAAAGTGGAGTGCATTAGAATTTTTGTCAGTATGGCTATATTCCCTGTCTAAGAAAATACAAAAAACATATTTTCAGGTATTTGGCATGTTGAGTCTTTATATTCATGGAGTTGAGCCCAAATACAAGGAGTTAGGCCCAATTCTTTGTTGTCAAGGGAGGGAGTGTAAATGAGTTCCATCAGGTTGTTTTTTTTATTCTCTCATGGAAGTTTACAAACAATTGCAATTATCAGCATGCCTTATTTTGATCTCTACCTCCTTTGTTCATCAGAGCTCTACCTGAGTGATGAGGAGTTAAAGAAACTTCATGACTTTGAGGAACAATGTGTGGAAAAATATTTTCATGAAAAGAATGAAAGCCTGAGTTCCAGTGACAGTGAAAGGATCCACCTGACCACAAAAAGGTGTGTTTTGCTGCAGATTCATGTTCTTTGTATAAATCTGTCATATAAAAATACTTTAATAAGTTAATGCTTTTGGAACAGATTATGGCTACTGTGAACATGCATAGACCTTACTAATTTGATGGAGATGTATATGTTTGAGGTGCATGTCAGGTCTGTCTGGGAAACCTGGCTGTCAGAATTGCGTCCTCAGATGTGTGCAGTATGTAGGTTAAAGGGGTACAGTAATGTGTTACTAAGTTTTCCTTTTTGCAGACCAGTTGGCAGTACAAACACATGCCAAAGAACAGCATCTATGTTTTTAATTAAAAAGACTATTGCTTGTGACTGGGTATAACTACTGTTTACATGAATAACCTAAAACCATTTTAGCATTATTTTCAATATAGTGTCTTGATTTGTAAAATGCCAATACATAACTGTCAACAGTTTCAAAAATGCCAAATTTAGCATTCTATTGAAGTCAATGACAAATCTGCCACTAAGTTTAAGAGGAAGAATTAAAAAACGTGAAAATTAAAAAACGTAAAAAGCCTTAGTGAATGCCAGCACTGATCTCATCTAACAAATTTGTTTTGCCTAGAGAAAGACAGCCTCTTAATCTTTGCCTGTTCATAATCTTATTTTCTACGTGTTAAAACAGAGGAAGAATAAGCATTGTGTGAGCCTTGTCCTTCTCATGCTTGCACAAAAAATGTCAGAATTCTGGATGTCTAGCTGACCAGAAGTATATTGGCAGCATTTTACATTTGCAGCATTTTACATTTGCAGCTATAGCCAGTGCAGCATGCTTTCTGTGGTTTAGTAGTTCTGTGACAACGAATGGATACTAGTAGGAAAACAACAGTTTTTAAAATAGTTACTCCTTGAGCAAAAAATCTGTTTCGTTAAGAGACACTGGGTTTTGGTTGGATTTTGTCACATATAGATAAATATGGAAATGAAAGTTACCATTAAAAAAAAAAAGCCTGTTTGAAACACTGACTTCTTGAAATATGTTAATGGCTTCCTCCATCATCTCATAAACAGATGTAAAGATCTATGTTTTGGTATTTTAATTATATTTTCTTTTTCCACTTAGAGTGGAGGAGATGTTTCTACAGCTTAAAGAAGTTCAAGAGAAGGTATTTTATATCAAGGAGTCTTTACTCTCCCTGGACAGTCAGCTAGGACATTTGCAAGACTTGTCTGCCTTGACAGTGGACATCCTGAAAGTCCTTTCAGCTGTAGACACCTTGCAGGTGGAGGAAGCCTTACTGACTGACACAAAACAAACTTGTAGGAAGTTGCCCCATAGCTGGAGCAATGCTCTCTGTTCCAAGACCTTGAGCAGCCTGGAGTGTTTGTATGACAAGAAATACCACTACTACAGCATGCCACCCTCCCTTTTACGGAGCTTAGTAAGGAGTCAGTGTCCATCAGTGTGCAAAGACCATGTATTGAGGTCTGAGAGTAACAAGATGTTAGAAGACAGTTCTCAAAAGGCAGAGATAGAAAGTGACACACTCACTTCAGGGGTATCTTCTGAGACTAAGTCAACATCAAGATATGGACAGTTTCTGCTGGTGCCCCCTGACCATCAGGGAGGGTCTTCGTCTGAGGATGTCACCTTTTTGAGCACTCCTGCCAAGTACAAGGATGAAGTGTTCAGAGACAACCTGCAAAGTAGTGTTGTGGAACAGCAAAACTTGCTGAGCATCAGAAAAGAGACAGAAGATTATCACTGGAGCAAGACAGACTTTGTTATTCATTTGCCATCTGAAAATACTAGTGCTGTAGAGGCTGATCACCCTCTTGGTCTCCAGCCACCGCTGGATATCAAGGAGAACGCAGTAACCCACTCTGATGGCAGAGAAGAAACTGAAGGTGGTTATGTGAATTGGGGATTCTCTGAAGGTGATGAAAAAGGAGTTTTCATCTCAGATTCAAAGAAGAAAACCCAGTACATACATTCCTCTTATGACACAGACAATAATTGCAAGAGTAGTCCTCCCAGACATGTCCAGTTAATAGAATCAAAGTCCTTCTCCTACAGCTCCAAAAGGTCACATCAAAGCAGCAGCATCTCTCAGAACAAGCTGAAACGAAACACCTTTATCTGGATCAGCCCACTCTGGAGGCACTGGAGTTTCTGCAGAAGCAACAGTTTACAGTTCCCTAGGAAAGGGAGATCAGGGAAAATCTGCGAGGTTATAGGTGGTAAGTATAAAACATTAACCTGTTGTTATCATAAAACATTAACCTGTACAGTATCTTTACTGGAGAGTCCAAGACATTATAAAAATGTTTCATTTACACCCAGAAAATATTAATTGCAGTTCATGGTAGTGGCAGAGAGTCCAAAGTTACTCTTTAACTTTCTTTGTGGTGGGTCTGGCTGTTGTTGGGTATTTCTGAAGTGTATCTGGTATCCAAGCTGCAACACATTTATGTGTCATCCATCATGATTCTCCCCATCTTATGGGATCTCTTTGTCTGTGGTTACACAGACAGGGTAGACAGAATGTTTGTGCTCACTCTGGGGAAGTCTCTTGCTCTGGGGATGCAATGCAAGAGTTGCTGGAACCAAAGTAAATTGCACAATCCCCTAGAGATATATTAGCAGCATTGTAGGTCAGATGGGTACATGGAGAATGGGTTGGTGCATACTTTTGTTGTCAGTTTAAATCCGTCTCTGTCCACTACCAAGTCCACTTACCAAGGGCTAAAATACAGCAGATTCGAGTTCTAACTATGAATAGTATGAGATGATAGATTGCATTTGTTGTTTTATGTCTTGTGATTGTGCACATCTTTGCACTGAACTGCATGAGTATTAACTTTGAATGTCACAAATCTTTCTCAGCTTGCTTTAGAAATCTTTCAATTCTCAGCCATATCAGATCTTTGCTTAGTAAACAAAAACACTGTAGCTTAAAGATGTTTTTTGACTCTCTTCTGCAGGGTCTTTACAATCCAGTGAGCTACAGCAGAGTGAGGCAACAAAAGCAAAACAGCGAAACAAAGACAGAAAGTCTGGGAGAGGAATGAGGAATCAAAACTCCCTTCAGGTGCCGGTATGGGCAGATGCAAGAGAATCATGTATCTTACAACTGTCTCTTTCATTCATTAAGAGAAGCTCTGCAGTGTGATTTCATTAAAAAGATATATTTTTAAAACTCTGCACACAAATTGGGATATCTCTTGTGTGTCTACCTTTGGTTCAATTTTTCTTTGAAACGTGTTGGATTTCTGTTTTGAACTTCTTGACACCTAGGGATGTTGCTAGATAGTGTACTGAGGTGCGATTGATTTGACACAAGAATAAATCAGTCCTTACACTTCAGCTGGCAGGAGAACTTGGGGAAGCTTCATAGGATCTAGGACAGACTGAAGGTGTGACCATAGCCAGGTGGTATAAACCCGTTAACAAACATACTGGCTTCATAAGGTTATCTCCTGCCTGCAAGAGTCCCACAGTTTTCTCTCTGAATCCATCAAAAATGTAGCACATTTTAAAAAGCATATTGATCTTGTCATACTTATGGGGCAACTTTTGTATATATGTGTGTGCTCATATCTAAGAATCTGTGTGTTCATATCTAAGAATCTGTGTGTTCATATATAAGAAGCTGTGTGTTCATATATAAGAATCTATTTATAGAACTATAAAGAAATTCCTAGGGTCTTTGTCACCTGGAAAGAGTTATCAGTTTAATGAGATGAACACTGAAGACTGTTAGCATAAGATACTCAGTTCAGCAAAGGACCTTAGACTTGAATTTCGAGACCTAATCTGAAGGAATTAGGTCTCAAAGTTCAAGTACGTTCACATACTGTGAGATTTTTGATCAGTTGTTTTTACTAGACAAAAGCAACAGATCTTCTGCAAATTATAACAAAAATGGGAAAATCTGTATCTCAGTTGGGAATGCATGTAGTCATTGGCGTTTAAGTTATGCTCTGAAAGGCACATCACAGGCTCTCAGAGAAACTGTAGAGATGTTAGTTATCCTCTAAACTGAGTACTGTTTTGTCTGCACATTGCCAGGTTATTAGAGTGGAAGATTGTCCCCAAAACACTCAAGTGATCTCAGAGCCTGCAGAGATCAATGTCTGGGATGAGCAAGAGAAACACAGAAAGAATTGGCTCACCGTGTCAAATTTCAGTCAGTTAAGTATGTGACATTTCACAAACAGTGAATTTCAGAACAGCTTTTAAAAAGAAGTAGTAAATAAAATTCACAAATTCAAATTGTCATCAATCATTTTCACCTCATGGCATAATTTTCACAAAATTAGATTTAGGTCTTAGGCACACATGGCTTGGTTATTTGCTGCATAATTGAAGAAGCAGAAGGGTAATAGATTGGATGGAAGGCCAGCTGAATCTTTCTCAGAGCACTGCCTGTCATTCATGTGAGATAGTAAGGTGTTAATCCTCATGAATAAGAGGGAAGCAAGAAGTATAGTGTCTTTGCCTTCTTCCCTGAAGTCTCTTCTAAGATGGTATCCTGGCTAATTGCAAAAATAAACTCTTAATTTTCCAAGACATCTAAACTCACAGGGAATGCTGCCATATTGTAATTGCTTGCAGATCCTCTACTTGCATTTTTCATTTCTCATTGCTCAACCATCTCTTCCTAAGGAAAGAAATTAAATCAAATCAAATCAGTATTTTTTAGAAAAAAGGAATTATATTCTTACACTTCTTTTAGTAATTCTCCATCTCTTTCATTCTCAGAAATCTATGCATAGTTCATCTCATCTTTCAAATTTTCTGTAAAGGGGCTCAAAGGTTTCATCCTGCAAGATGCTGGGAAAAGTAGTGGGGAATGCTGTGACTCTACCTCATGGTCTGAGAAGGGCTGCACTCCTCCAAAATCTGCTGACAAAGAATGGAACTAGTCTGTTTTAACTCCATGAAATTCTGTTACTCTTTTCATAACTCATTATAGGTTTGATAGGACAATATGATATATAGGTATTTATTTATAGCATAGGTATTCCTTTTATAGTGATAGGGCTGTTCATTTATACTCTAGAAATACCTCACATGTGCTCTTTTGACTAGGTTTGGAACGTCTCAGTCACATGCACCAGAAAATGAAAAGTCAAGACATTGGTAGACATACCATACCTTTCTGTGATTACCTGAGGCATTCTCAAGAGGTAAGACCTAAGATCACACATCCTAGTCCATAAGTTTGGCTGGGATGAGCCCAGGGTAGCTCTATTTTCATCCTTAGATTTGCCACTACAGACTGTCACAACATACCTATTTGAAAGATGAGGAACTTTGTTGTCTGCTGTACAATGTATGTGTGCAAGTAAATGAATAGTTTAATAGCTGTTAGTTAATAGGATACTAAGATTATCAAAATAAGACATTAAATTATTCAATCACAGAGTGCTTCTGAATATGAAGTTGTAACAATCCAGTTTCAAAGTGATACAAGCTTAAATGAGAAAATTACTTTTATTTTACTTTAAAATTACTTTAAAAGATTTTAAAAAGCCATAAATTCCATTCTAAAACAATCAGTAAGCCACCTTAGTATAATACAAGTTCCTCTGGTTTTAAGTTACCAATAAGAGAAGGGAAAGAACAGAGGAAGAAAAGAGATTAAAAGAGTGAAGAAGAAAAGAAAGAAAGAGAGAAAAGAGGGAAAAAAGAGTTATCTTCAAAGATTACATGTTGTCAGGTTTTGAGACAGGTAGCCGAGCCCAAAATATGGGCTCTGTGCCTGTTTGCTTGGCTACTGTGGCCATCCTCCCCTCCCAGGTGGGACATCTGGCCCTCTGACCACTAAATGCCCTGCCAGCCAGAGTGAGGGGTGGCACAGCCAACCAGGAGCTCCAGGGGGTGTGGTGTGGGTGGGCTGCCAGCCAGGCCTGCCTTGATTGACAGGCAGCCGCATGATTCTGGGCCATGTGGTTTGGCCATCTTGGGCTGCCTGCTCCGTGGGCACCTCAAACTGAGGCATGCGGCTGCACACTTCTGGCTCTGAGACACACACACAGACACACAGACACACACACAGATACACACACATACACACGCTGGTTTGTTCTGACCCAAACGATAATTGAAGTGAGATTCAGATCCAGGATCTCACAGAAGTTAGTCAGAATTTGCATGTCTGTTGGTGTTTCATTAGGCAAAGTGTGAGCAAGCACACAGCTCAGTCTTGAACCTGTGGCAGAGAGATTAGAAGGAAATTTGGGCAAGTTAGATACATAGTGCTCACACTATCGTGTAGAGATAGTTATGTTTTGCAAAGAGGTAGTTAAATATTGATAATAATTGCAAAATATAGATTTCTTAACCATTGGCTTATAATCACCATATTTTATGATTTACCAGAATCTCTAGCAGCTCTGTGATCTAAAGGTCTTCTGCCTGTGTAAATCAAAGTAGGTTCATTGAATTTGATGGAGCAAGACCAATTTATATTTCTTGAAGACTAGGGCAGGAATCTAGATTATGGAAACTAATATCTCTTTTAAAATGGTGTAGTAGAAGAAATGGTCCAGCTAATAGAAGAAAATGTGTCATTCACTACATGTGGGGATATCCCACCAGTATAAAAGAAAATTAACAAAGAACAAGTTAAGAAAAAGAAATATGGAAGAATCCTCTCATCTTCATTTGTAACAGCAGAAAAGTACCCTTCCTTGTCTGTTTTACTTGTTGAAGTCTAGATTATTAAAATGGTGAGCCTAGCTTCACTGCAAATGTATGTTTTATTCTTTTATTTGGTTTTTGGTTGGTTGGTTGGTTTTTGTTTGTTTAGTTGGCTGGGATTTCTTTTTAGGTTTTTCTTTGTTGTTTGTTCAGGATTTTTTTGGTTCTGTTTTGTGTGTGTGTGGTGTTTGTTTGATCTTTTTTTTTTTCTTTTTTTTGGTAATTTTTTTGATTTTTGGGGAAATAAAAATGAACCAGATAGTTTCAGATATGCTGTTATGAGTGTTGTAGAATTTGAATCTTAAATGTGAGGGAAGACATCTTGAATGTAGATTTTAAAGATGGTGGGGTTTTCTATAAAAGTGAAGAGAAATATAAATAAATTTATTGATTTTGTATTCTGTAAAACCTGAGCTTGGAATCTAAATTAATAAATATTTGAAATTTGAAACACAAGATCAGATATGCAAAATAAATGTAAAGTCAAGAAAACTGTGTGAAGGAACCAAGTAATCTTGTGCTTCAAAATTCTTGAATAAAACTCAAGGGTGAGATTTTTAAAATTCTCAAAAAAATTCCAGTGATTAATAGCGGTATTGGAGTTAGGGTGAAACCAGTCATTTCCAGAACACTGGCTTCTGTGGTGGTTTTACCACAAATTCAGTGATTTTGGAGCAGAGACTCTGAGAGAAGTCACAAACACACCCCAAAAATGAAGAAAACACACAAAAAATCACAGTTTACTTTGCGCAAACACCAAAACCCGACAAATAAAGTGCAAAACAGACAAACAAATTAAATTTTTCCAGGGCCCGCGTTTGAGGTGAGGACACTCTGGAGATAGTGCTTGTCTCTCTCTCCCTCTGAGCCCGGCTGAGAGACTCCAAGGTAGTTAGAAGGGAGCACGTGTTCTCAAGATCCCCTTGGCCGTGAACCTCTGCCCGGTTTCGACTGAGGGAACAACTCAAGAAGATTACAAAAAACCGCGCACCCCCTTCCCTCCCTTTTAGCCCGAGGAGAGATTTAGTGCTGAAAGGGGGAAAAAGGTGTCCTTTGGCCCCCCC
>VYZS01086600.1:0-28742 GCA_013400695.1 Neodrepanis coruscans | reverse complement strand
GAGTGAGAGACCTGCTTTAGTGGCATCTAGCCAAACCACTACACATGTAAACAAATTTGTTCATTGTGGTACTCTTGACATACCTAAGGAACGAGAGTTTTTATATAAGGGACTCCACTGGCTTAAAATTGTCAAAAAGTCATACAATGGTTTGGGTTGGAAGGGGCTTTAGAAATTACTTTATTCCAACCCTGTGCCATGAGCTCAGAAACCTTTCACTACACCAGGTTATTTATCCAACCTGGCCTTGAACACTTTCAGGGATGGAGCATCCACAACTTCTCTGGGTAATCTATTCCCGTGCATCACTGCTCTCTCTATATAGAATTTCATTTAATGTCTAATCTAATCCTGCCCTCTTTCAGTTTAAAGTCACTCAGCCTTGTCCTATCTCTACGTACCCTTGTAGGAAGCTCCTCTCCAGCAATCTTGCAGACCCCTGTTATGTTATTTGAAGTTATACTTCCAAAGGCATACCAAAGAAAAGTGACATTCCTTAATTTCTGCATCTTTTCAGTATTTCCACCATCCTTGCCACTGTAGTACCTGAATATTGCTTTTCAGCTTCAAGACAGTAGAGTTTCTCACATCTTTCCCTCCAGGGATTAGTTTGAAGGAATTTCAATGTCTTGCCTACATAATCTACCTTATATAGGAAATAATAAAATAAAATAGATAAAAGAAACTGCATAGATATTCTGGTTATTTAATCGTTGGGGCTTTTGTTTGTGTTTTTGTTTTGGTTTAGTTGAATAAGGATTAGAAAGCAACAAGACTAAAAAGGCTATTTGTTAAGCAGGGAAAGAAAGAAAAAGTTGGATATACTGTTCAAGAAAATGAAAAACAAAGTTGCCTACTGGAGACAAATGTCCCTTAGTAATTGTGTGAGTCAGATTAATTCTTTTCCAATGTTATAAATTGGTGTGCTTTAATCTTTATCCTTTAGAATTTTGCTGGAGAACATAGATCTACTGGTTGTCTTTCCTCCCTTAAATCTAAATTTTTATAAGGCTCTTTTGTATTTTTGTATTGGAGATGATGCTGTTTTTATGATGTACTATAGTGGTATCATTTCTGAACAAGCATTGCAGAGATGAGGTATGAGTTTTGTGCTCTTCAGATTCTGTTTTCTGAAGCGTGTGAAGCGTTTGGGTGTTGATAACTTGAACGGGGCAGTAAATTGAAGTGATATCTTAATTGCTGTGTTGTTATAGTTTTTCTGCCATGTCACTGAGATGTCTGTGATGGAAGGGGAATTGTGCATTTTTGTTTAGAGACCACTTAGCAAGAAAACTGCTTGGTGGCTAAGGGTGAAAAAGGAGAAAGAAATGGAAGTGAAGCCTAGAGATAGGGACTAGATATGAGGGATCCCTGCAGAACTGATCAGTCTTTCCCAAAGCACCCAGCAAGCAGCAGCTTCTGGGGGAACAGGTGAATAACTGGATTGAAGACCAAGTGGACCAATTTTGGATGGCTGCTTGAAATTAGGCATGAAGGGGAACTGAAAAGACTAAGATGCATATATGCCACAGACACAATTAATTGCAAAATTTGGCTTACAAAACTTTTTATATGCTTGGAAAATATAACCCTCTGTCTTTTTCTATGGAAGACAGGGAGAGCTACTGAATAGCTCAGGAAATTTTGATATTTACTTTGGTACAGATAGACAAGCCAGAATCTGGATGGATAGCTTTTGAAATACTGTCTCTGATTCACTGTTGTGCCTTTTGCAGAACTAGTAATAGCACAGGGAAATGTGACTGTGGGATTTTTGGATTTTCTGGGAATTGCTAGGAAGTCATTTTGTCCATCATACAGATTAGAAGTTTAGCAACTATTGCTACCAAAGGTCTGGATTTACAGCTGGGAGTAGTGTGCTGTCAGTGTATCCTCTGTTCAAAATGCCTGACGAACATTAGAATGATATCATTCTGCTGTAAGTCAAGAGAAAGGAACTAGAAATCATCCATGAGGCACCAGAGGTCCTTGCGTGCTGTTAAGGAAGAGACAGGATACTACTGACCATATGTATTCCCCCAGACTGAGTCTGCATTTGTACCTTGTGCTTTCCCGGTTCTGTCTTGCTTGGACTTTTCATGACTCATTATCAGCTTCTGATGACTCCCAAGGAACATATTTTTCTTGTAAGTTTCCATTAAAGAAAAACAGTCTGTGGATTAAAAGCATCATTACTATAGGGTGCTTGCAGTGGTTTATCAGGAATCTGGGAACTCTGGCAGAGTGTGACAGAAATTATAAAAACAAAGTATCTAAATACAGGTGATAAAGTGGGATAAAAAGTCACAGTAGGAGGACAAGAGACAAAAGCCATCAAGTGTGAGGAAGAAAAACAAAGAAGAATTGAAGTAACAAGCAATTAACCTGTAAAACAGTTTCCAAATTAAGCTCTATCTCTGTGACTACTCTTGCTGCAGTCCTCGATGTTTTCTTGTAGCCACATCAAGTGTCTCTGGAGACAGCAAAGCATCTCCTTAAAATAGGCATCTGTCCTCTGTGTTTTGCAGGATGCCATCATCCTCTCTCATGCAAAGCTGCCTTGACTCTGTCCCTGAGGTAAACTGCCTTCAGGCCTTTCAAAACCACATTCAGCTGTCAAGTGCTTCCAGAAGTTAGCCAAATAGCAATTTTTCTGCTTTTGCATATTCCTTTTCTTAAGCATTCCAAGTTTGAATATCCTTGCTTATATCAAGCAAATCTTATTTCTGTTCTCTTATTCCATCTTGTCTACATAGCTCTGTCATTCACAGATAAATTTCACAGCCAAGTAATCTTTTTTAGATATTTGTTGCTTTTACCCATGAAAGGAACTTACTCTTTAGAGTGGAACCCTCAGGCTAAATTGTATTTTCGTCAACATTCATGTCCCACCATTGAACACAATGCTGTGATCATCTGCTTCACCTTGAGACAGCTTGGCTTCTTTCTGTGTGCTCTTCTGAAAGCTGTCTGATGTACTGACTAAGGCATAAATGCTGTAATGAGAAATGGGAAAAAGAAAAATAATATTTTTTAGATATAGGATGTTGTTTTCCTTTTCTTAAGCAACTAGAGGCAGATATCAACACTTAAAAATAGGCATCAAAAATCATTATTTGGTGCACAGATGGCTTTCTTCATATACTAAAGGAGTTTTAGGGACATTTGGGAGCTAGGTATTTTTGAGGAAAATCTGAGGTGGGGAAAGATTGACTGCTTTTAGTGTAAAATTAGATGTGTACCATGAAAAAGAAGTTACCCTGAGAGAAGACCCTTACTGAGAGAAGACCTATAAGTGCCTCAAGAGAAAAATCAGAATGAGAATTCTTTCTTCCTATGCCCTTGAAGTCTGTTTTTCATTGTGCTTTGATTTTTATTTTCTTTCTTCCTCTGTGTTTGCCTGTATCATTTTTGTTTTTGTCTGTGTTTTACCTTTAAAATCCCAAATTAACATGGCACAATGTAAATGGCATACACAACTCTCTTACCTAATAAAAAAAGTGTACATGTTAAATAATAGAACATGATTAAACAACTCTGAAACATCCTGTGTCCTGGATCCCATATAACTGATGTCATGGCAGTTAATAACCAATCAGCTATAATTGAGAAAAGCAGGAAAAAGAGGGGTCTTGTTTTTTTGGGGGAGGGCTTTGGTTTGGGTTTTTTTTGTTTGTTTGTTTTGATGGTTGGTTGTTGTTTTGTTCTGATTTTGTTTTGGTTTTGGGTTTTGTTTTTTGGGTTTTTTTTAATAGTACAGGGATTCTTCTCCATTAATAAAGGAAAAAAATATGTTTTTATGTTGCCTCTGTTTAAGGTTCTGGGAATGCTCTGCATTCCTTACAGGCAGATTGAGAGTATACAGAGGGATTAAACAATTGTCTGCAGGAATGCAGGCATGCTGAGCAGAGATACAGCTTTTAAATGAGGCAAAGCCACTGAAGAGCTCAGGGTACAAAGTAAAGAAAGCCTCACCAGTAAAAAAAGAAAGTGCAAAACATGGAAATTTCTCTGATCAAGGTAGGCCATATTTATTTAGCAAAAATTAGTCCAAACAGAGAGAATGACACTCTAATTCATGAGAAAAAAAACTGTTGGGATGTTAAGATCACATTGTATTAAATTGTTTTGAAAGAAAAGCTCTCCAAGGAGACTTGGGATTTTGGGTTACAGAACAATACAGATGACATGGTATATTTTCAGGTCTTTCTCAGAGATGGAAAAATCAGAGACTAGATATAAGAGGAAAATACATCCATTAAAATATATTGATGCTCATAGGCTTGTATATGTGACAGCAATTTTTTTCCCTTCCTAAGATGGGCTGAATTTTAAAGAGTAAAAATCAGAATTTGATAGTACCTTTACTCTTGCATTCTGTTTTTTTCCTAAGTATGAACATATTCTTTAACAGTCAAGAATAACTTCTAAAACTGCAGTATTCCTCTCAAAAATTATTGCCTGGTAAAACACAGACCCGTAAAGATTATTTTAGAAGCCCGTAGAGTTTCCCTTGGGAGAAAGCAAAGTAGGAGCCCTGGTGAAGTGAAGTGCACTGCAGGCATAGTTGGGTCTGAAACAGCATCACATCCCTCTAGGGGTCCCCCAGTCTTTCTGGCACACCTACCACTGGTTATTAGAGGCCTTGATCTTCTTCCTTGGCAAGGTCTTCCTTGCTCACACTTGAATGCTCTAGACCACCAGCCTTACAAAAAGTGTGCCAGTGTGCATTTGTAAGGAGTACAGTGGGTTTACATTAGGGAATGCTTACTGTCAACAGAAAGCCAATATTATTTCTTTTAATTTATGACCTGCCCAGAATTTGTTCTTGAATCCCCATTAATCTATCTATAGCATGAATTCTTCTGATTGTAGGGAGGAGTGCTGTGCCAGTGAGCTATAAGGTGCCTATTTTACAAGAGAGGTGTGGAGATGCATGCCTTGTTGGGCACTCAGTAGGTGTAATAACTTTTTATATAATTGTTTTTTTGTTCTGTGTTTTAAAGATCCCACTTTGTCACGGTCCTGGAGAGTGCATCCTGTTGGATACTGTTGTAGTTGAACTGACTTACAATTTTGCAAGGGATATGTTGTTTCTGCAGAAAAAGAAAAATCACAGTAACAGGTCAGAGGAGTAGCAGGCTGATGCACAGGCTCTAACTCAATTTCATTAGGACGCTGGCAACTGGACCAAGTCTGGGTTTATAGAGAATAGGAGAATTCTATTGTGCGGAAAAGTATTAGAACTCTCTCTCTGTGAGTGTACATATAGCCTGTCTGCCATTCAAGGTGCATTACAGCCTTCTGTACCTCAGTCAGCTACAAACAATAAATTCCTCATGCTATGATATATCATATATCCTCCCTCCATTTACACATGTGATAACAAAAGACTGATAAACTGTTTTTGACTACTTATGTTCAGACATCATTTTCTTGCTGAGAGAGAATTTCGGTACTTCCGATCTGCACTGGCTGTAGATGCATTGTTGATGAGTTGGTATTGTTTTGATGTTTCAGTCCAAATGTCACCAAATCTGTGCATTGCTAGAGCACTATGTATTGGAGTAGTTTACAAAAGTGAGCTGAAAAAATACCCTTCTTGGATAATGAAGTTTCTTTGGCAGCTCAGAAACTTTGCATGGTATGCACACCGTATGTATGGTGTTGAATAGCAAAGTATCCCCCCAGGATTCCACCATCCTACTCCTGATTTTGTCATAAGGTAATCAGGTAGGTTAAATTCCCAAACTTTTATCTCATTTTTAAACAGTTTGGGTTTTGGAGATGGAGACCCAGACACCTGGACTTTCAGCCAAAATCCCTGGAAAGCTGGAAAAAGCTGAAAATCCCTGTATACAATAAGAAGAGTAGAATGAAAAAAGAGACAAAAGATGGCAGAAGGTGTAGTGTAAGCAACAAAGAGGGACAGAGTCAGCAACTTCTTGGTTTTCATCTACCACAAATTAAACAAAAATTTCTAAACATTTAGACAGGGTTTTCCATGCTTGTCAAGGGTTTGTCTTCTGTAAATTGCTATTATTTGTTAGCTGGTCAAATCAGTCAAATCACTGTGCCAAGCTCCTATCCCTAGAGGCATCATCACTCCAATTAGTCAAGAAGTCACTTGGTGTCTCTGAAAAAAAAAAAAATTAAAAAAAACAGGGCCTTATTGTCCTAAAATGGGTTCTTAGAAAATGGAAGACCTCAAATCAAGTACCTTTATCCTATTTATTTCTCATTTTTTNTCAGCCAAAATCCCTGGAAAGCTGGAAAAAGCTGAAAATCCCTGTATACAATAAGAAGAGTAGAATGAAAAAAGAGACAAAAGATGGCAGAAGGTGTAGTGTAAGCAACAAAGAGGGACAGAGTCAGCAACTTCTTGGTTTTCATCTACCACAAATTAAACAAAAATTTCTAAACATTTAGACAGGGTTTTCCATGCTTGTCAAGGGTTTGTCTTCTGTAAATTGCTATTATTTGTTAGCTGGTCAAATCAGTCAAATCACTGTGCCAAGCTCCTATCCCTAGAGGCATCATCACTCCAATTAGTCAAGAAGTCACTTGGTGTCTCTGAAAAAAAAAAAAATTAAAAAAAATCAGGCCTTCATTGTCCTAAAATGGGTTCTTAGAAACTGGAAGACCTCAAATCAAGTACCTTTATCCTATTTATTTCTCATTTTTTCCAATTGTGGAGTCTTTCTCATTTGCCCATGGGGTATGAATTATATTTTAATTAATACACATTACTGTCTGTGAAGTCTATTGCAACCTTTGGATGAATGAGGCAGTATTTATTCAAGCTAGTAGTATTCCTGCTTTGAAGACTTCTCTGATCTATGAAAATCAGTAGGTTCAGTGGCCTAAGAAAAATTCTCAGCAAATGCTTACTCTCTCTGCTGCTTGTAAGAAAGAAACTGCAGCATTGCTTCAGAGACATAAAGAGTTCAGCAAACTACTAATCCCCATATTTTTCTAAATCCCGGATTAATTACAAATATGCTCAGCAAAGCTTATAGATTTCTGCTACAAAGGGGTCTGCAGATCCGAAGCATAAAAGCTTAAAAGAAGACTAAACATTCACAAGGTCATGTTCTCAAACGCCCTTCAGAGGCACATCCACTGAGGAAGAGAAACTTCTGCTGTAAATATCACCAGCCTAGATGAGAATCTGTAAGAATGATAGTGCTTGATATCCTTCTCCAAGAAGAAAAATCCCTCCTCTTAACTTGTACTCTACAACATAATCTTAGAAAACACTGAAACTGCACCAGAAGAAAAGAAAAACTTATTCTATTCCAGTGTGATTGCAATGACATTTCTAATCAGATCAGTGATCTGTTGGGAAGAAGTCTGAATTCTATTTCCCGCAAGAGAGCTATTGAGCTCCTTTATAACATGTGGAAGCATTCCTTGAAATCCCAAACGACTAATAGATTTCTTGCCTAGATCTACCTTAGCTACATGGGTGTCAAAAACAGTTTGAAAGACTATTCACTTATGAATAGAGAAGGACTGTCCTGTGGTGTCTTTCTGTCCAAACCTGACAGCTGCCACCCTGATTAGACAAATCTGGCTGGATCTTGAGGCCATGGACATCTATTAGAGCCTCAATAATACAAAAATTATACCTAGAAGATACCCTGGTAGGCCATTTAATCATCCTAACCCACAGGAGGATTTAACCCCTAGTATTTTAAAGACTGTAACTTCACAACCGTTGTACTCTGTCACAGCTCTTTCACCAATACTGGCATCCCAAGGAATGGTTTACTAATGTCCACTCTGAATCTTTTTCTACCAGTGTAAAGCCATTACTTCCTGCTATATCCAAAGTGAAAGCAGGCAACGGGGTTATTCACCACCTCTCTGCAGCAGTCTAGAGCCTTATCTTACCTTCTGCTGAACAGTCTCACTACATTTTTTCTTCCCAAGTCATTTTTCTACACTTCAGGAGATCCTTGTTGCTCTCTCTTGGTCCATCTCCAGTGTGTCAATGTCTTCTTTCATTCACAGAATTTCAGCAGAACTTTCACCCTTGCTGTGTATAGCAGAAAGAATTTTTTTATGTTTTTACATTTGTTTACACATCCCAGCATGTTGTTTGGGTGTTTTTTTTTTTTTGTTTTGCAATAGCATGACATTGGGTCATGTTCAGTCTGTGATTAACTATTGCGGAGGATATTTTCCCAGGACAACATGAAACGACCAATTTGATCTAAGTGAAGTCTTTATTCAGAGCATCAGACATATTTTTATACTATTTCCAACTTGTTCACAGCTTCTAATTCTATCACTATTGGCAGACAGTTCTTACACTATTATTATTGGTTAATAAACTTATGAGCACATTTCTACACATTCTAATTGGTTACATCTCTTTACAGTGATACAGATTTGATTGGCTTCATCCCTCATGGAGTCTGTAGGCTTGTTTTCTTCTTTGTTTAAGTTTCTCTTGCTTGCATCAAGGTCAAACCATGTTCCTTTGCATGCTTTCTCATGAGAACAGCCAGGTCGAATTGTCCTAGCATATCTTGTGCATTCTTTTCCCATGAGAATAAGCCAGGCCATAGAACCTGCTTTCCCATCAAAAGCTGAGTTGTGCAAGGGGGCTTATTGCCCTCCAAAAATCCTATAACTCTGAAAATTCCCAACAGATTATAACCCCTGCAGCCTTTTCTGAGGATTCTAAGCACTTAGATGATGAGGCAAACTCATTCCTGGCAATCCCTTCCTTTCAGTCAGCTCCATAAGACTTGTGGAATAATTCAGCTCTACTAGTTTCGCGTCTTGCAATCTATACAGGAGATATGACTGTTATTTTCCTTTTCTGTGTAACAACACGAGTAAACATAATATTCTACAGTGAATATAGTGTCACTGTTTCTTGATAACTGAACTTTTCATGAAGGGAATATTTGCAGAAAGGAAGTTAAACCATTTCTCTTAAATATTTTATTTTATGGCGTTTACCATAACCCAGTGGTCGCATAATCCTCCCTGTTAAATTTTTCCATCTCCTTGTGAAAACAAATTGTGTTTGGAATAAAGCAGAGTGAGACAGCAAAGGAGAGTGAAACGGGGGATATACAAGTGACAAACATGGTTGGAAGATAAGTTGTGGAGAGTAGCTTGTGAAGTTATGCGTGGGGGCTTGACCCAAGTCCTTATGGTATGCTATCCTACAAATGTTTTTCTACATCTTGATGAATCCTGATGGATCCTGCAAGGAAGGAATTGTTACAAGAGAAAAAAACTATTTTGGAAAATTTTAGTTTAGACTGATTGGCTAAAATAAGAAGACTTCAACAAACCACAAAAGTCTTTACAAAATTTTAATCATTATGTCCTTTCCCATTCATAAAATATGCTATGAACTAATTTTAGGTTGCTGTGTTTGTTCTTGCAGTCAGTCAAAGGATCAGAATAAACCTAGCCATGCTTATTACCTGCAAAACTTGTTCCTCCATCTGTGTGTTACTACCAGTACCAAAAACAGTCAAAACAGAATGAAGAAGCAATATTAAAGTTATTTTCTATGTTCTTTTAACACCCTTTTTGCTGTTCTGAAAATAATAGAGCTTATTCCATTTAATTATAGTTTTTAATCAGTTCCACCACTGAGCTCAAACATTAGCATAGCACTACTTTAGCACAATTTGTAGACAAGCGAAGAAAACACTAATGTCCCCTAAGTCTGTGCAATTTGATTTAGTGTTATTATAGAATAATTTTGGTATTACTAGGCCAAAGCTTACTGTACTTGATTTTACTCAATTCTTGCTCATGCAGACCTTCTAGAACTCAATGGAATTATGTCCAAATAAGGACTTCATTTAAAATCTGTTCCATGAGAAATTTCATGTTTGTCAAATTTATATTTTTAACCTTTTTTCTTTTTGAGTCTAAGCTTATTATACAATGTTTTTTAAAAGCTTTGTGCGATTCCATTAATTTAAGGTATTACTATTTGTATTATCAAATACGTATTTTGACTTGACATGTTTCAATTTAATGTGTTAGTCTTCAGTTAAACACAATAATCATTGCATGTGTGACTGTGAGTTAATAAGATAGGAGAATAATTGTCTTAAAACGACATCCAGGAGTTCATTCAGCTCCTGCCAATTTTGCATTGGGAGCAAAGAGCCCAACTTTACTATGTGTGACCTAAAATGTACAGAAATCAGAGTAGGAGAATGGAGAGGTAAAAAAGCCAGAAACTATCATGCAGTGACACTGTGCAGCCTGCGAGGCCACAAGGAATATGTGCCAAGCACAAGAAAACACTTGCATCCCATCAAAGTTCAAGTAAAGGCATCTGCAATCTTTTGTTTCTGTGGTGTGAGCTGGGTCTTGTCCAGCAGCAAGGCAAAAATGATGGGATTAGTGTGTTACAGATCAGTCAAAACAACTAGTCAGGATGGAAATCTTGGAAGACATCCAGTACAGCAGCCTATAACATTAATAACATTAAAAATAATTTTTAGACAGATTGATATGAAACCCATTTGCTTTGAGCCTAGGGTGACTGAAGAGAAAGGGAGCCTTGGGAACAGAGGGAGTGAAAACACAGTGTGTAACATCTTATTTCCATCAAGTAAACACAAAATCCTTGAAATCCAAGTCCATTTGGCAGAATGTTTGCCAGTTCTGAGCGGCTATCTGTCTGACGTAAAGGAAATTTGGCTCAGTTCTTGGACATGTTTCACCAGGAGTGGTCTCTCTGAGCGATGGGTGTCATAAGAATTTGACTGTGGCCAATGAAAAGGAATTTTGGTTGCAGGTGGGATTAGATGTTTTTTAGTTTTTTCAGACAGACCAGTTAAAACCTAATTTCCCCTTTAGACAGAGATCTTGCAGCCTGCAATACTTACAGGAGACAAAGTCAGGGAATATAGGAAGAGTATACCTTTCTGCAGACTGGCCAGAAGCTAATCAAGCTGAGTTTAATTAAAGGGCATTATAGAATATTGACCTCTTATTGTTTAGACTCTGATATTTTTCTTAGTTTTTATTTTAAGTTTATCTAAATGACAATAAATATTTATTAAGGTTTTATCATAGTAAAAGAAAACACAAGTCCATGGGATGCCTCTCCTCTGGCATGAAAATTAGCAGTTTGCTGCAGTTCTTCACAGAGTTTTCAATTGCAAATAGTGGCATAGATGCAATCTTCATTTCATATTAACATCTGAACTTAATTAGAAATCCTTCCTTGTTTTTAATGAATTAAATGCATTAGCCTATATTTTAACCCATTTTGGAGCTATTTCTTTTTTTTTCAATTTTTCTTCCTGCCGGTTTCCAGTCAGTCTGATGGAAGTCTAGGCATTTTTTGAAGTATTCAGTACATGATACTCACCTGCTCTACTACCTGTAAAGGGAAATTCTCAGACAGCTTCAATGCAGAAATAACAAAGCTTTATGTTTAAACATTTGTATTGAACAAAACTGTTTTTAATGTTCCCAGATCTGTGTTTGGGTTGCTTGAAGCCAACTTAAATATTTCGTTATGACATGACATTGCATTACTCTGCAGACACCCAAGCACTGCTGTGCACCCTGTGGGGTTGATGTCATGTACTGCAGGCTGAAGTTACACCAACTTGATACCTGGACCCAGCCTAACCAGATGGAAGGTGGTGGCATCTAGTAATATTACTAGTTTCCTCCTTTACTCCTACAATACACGCATATGAAATGAAATGTACACTTGTCTTACAAGAAATGAAAATACATGATCCAGTTTGACTGGGGGAGGCCAGACAAGAATCCAAATTCCCTTTACCATGTTCTTGTCCATGAGTCTGTTTCAACATCAGCATTCACTACAGTGAGGGTCAGCAGAATGGCTCTTTGGAGTCAACCAAAGGATGGAAGAATTGGCAAAGTTCTTTGTTTTGTTTTTTTGTTTGTTTGCCTAAGTTAGCAAAACCTGCTAAAAACCAAATACTTCTTTCACTTCTCCTTGCCCAGGAAAAAAATCTTACTACTCTGCAGAGCTGTAGGCCTGTGAGCCTTATCTGTTTAAAATGAAATCAATTTCTATTCTCTGGGTATTGCACAGGTCACCGTCATGGTTTTAATTACCAATTAGCCTTCCATTAAGGAAATAAAATGAGTTTTATGTGCCGGATGTCAAAGGTCCTTATAGCTGCCTCATTTCATATGTCTTGTCTGCTTATATAGCAAGCAAATGAAGAGAAACTTACTTAGGAGTGGTAAACAAAACCTGAAAATCCTTGTCCCACAAAAGAAAAGATGGAGCCTGAGATGGAGAAGCTGCAAGGACTTTTCATTTTTAGCTCCTTTCATTTGTATTTTTCCAGTCTGCCATGAGCACTGTGAACAGAATGTTAAATATGCCCTTAAGTTGCTCATGGAAAAAAGAGATCACACACA
The DNA here is from genome assembly GCA_013400695.1 of Neodrepanis coruscans. Taxonomy (NCBI): domain Eukaryota; kingdom Metazoa; phylum Chordata; class Aves; order Passeriformes; family Philepittidae; genus Neodrepanis; species Neodrepanis coruscans. The sequence goes on along the minus strand of VYZS01086600.1, from coordinate 16,334 downwards.
TACACCCTTCATCTCTTTCTCCTTTTCTCTTTTTCTTTCATGCATGTATGTTGTGTGTTTCTGTGAATATGTACAGAGAGACCCCAACCCAAGAACATTATACTGTGGGACCCATTTATTTGCTAATAAATTTCAAAAGGGGAGTGGTTATAAATAGCCATAGTGTCGGGTGTCACTGCACAAACAATTATAAAAGAATTGTAGTAGATTAAAAACACAAATTAGAGCATCATAAAACGTGCAAGAGTGATCAGATTAAAATGCATTTGACAGAGTTGTTTAAAAGTAGGATTTGATGAGCTCTTCTGGGTGGTGTCCTAGTTTGGACACTAGGGGGGCATTAACAGTGACGAGACATTGCAATAGAATCAAGAACAACCAACAGAATTCATTTTACAAAAAACCCCCAAAAACAGCGATGCAAGGGGGACAGACTGTGCTCCGCCGGGGCTGACTGCTGGGCTGATGGAGTAAGGGAGAAAGGTGGAATGGCGCCAGGTCCATGCCAAGGTTCCTGGAAAACAGGAGAAATAAAAGAAACCCCGGGGGTGGGGAAGCCAAAAGGGGAGAGAAATACCACAGCTGGTGAGAGATGTGGTCCTCACCCCTATGCTGCCTCTGCTGTCGATAAAGCTGCACTGCTGCTCGAGCCGTGGGAAAATGCTGAGCAGAGATGTGCTGAGATGCATCTTCGACGACCGCCGAGCCTGGAGAGAGGGAGAGCTTCCAGGATTCCTGGCTTTATAGGGAGTCTATTCCCGCGTGATCTCAGGGTCCCTCCCAGTGCAGGTTGCCTCCGGATTGGCTAATGGTGCTTGGGTACCTCCCCTCCACGAGAGCTCGCCGCGAGGCAACATGGCACTGTTTCCCGCCAAAATCCCTCATGGGAGGGGCCCGGGGGAGAGGGGCCGCTCCCGCTGCCCATGAGCACCATGGGGCATCCCGGGGGCCCTGGGGCCACCTCTGGCACCAGCACTGGGCTGCCCTTGCCCCACGTGCCAGCGGCAGCCACTTGCAGGGTGGCTGCCAGCATTCTTCACTTGACGCTGCATTTTGCGCGCGCGGGAAACCTGCAGTGCAGGCACGCAGTGCCAGCAGAAGCCGGCGCCCAGCCCAGCACCAGCAGCCACTTCAGGCAGCTGCCGCCTGTCGCAAGCATACGCACTGGGGAAGCCACTGCCTCTTCAGCACTGTCTGCAGCCGGGTGGGGAGAGGCTGGCAGCAGCCGCTGCTCCCCAAGCACCGGGACAGCAGGGCAGTCGTGCATTGCTTCAGGGCCAGCTCTGCCGCCACCCTGTGGGCTCAGCTCTGCCTCCCGCTGCCGGGTGCCCAGGACATGGCTTGCACTGCTGCCGCACCCACACTGGCAGAGCAAGCCAGCAGGACTGCAGAAGCTGTGGCTGTCCCGCACACATCGGCAGTGGCATCTCCAGCCTGGTGCCGCTGCTGCAGAGCAAACCGACAGGGGAAGGGGCTGTGGGAGCTGCGGCTGCCGCTCCAAAACACACACACGGATGGAGGGAACGTCCCTGGCCTGCCACTGCCGCCACACAGAGAACAGGCTTGGGGAGGGGGCCGTGAGAGCTGTGGCTGCCCCACACCCCCCGGCGGGGGGGGAAGCCACGTTCCCGTGAGGGAATCTGGGGACTGGGGCCTCACAGCATGGCCCTGCAGCCGTTCCGTGCATCCATGGAGTCGAGGGGTAAACCGCAGGGGACCAGTGCCATGTCGCGAGGTCTGGAGCCTGTCTGCCTTGCTTTTTTATAGAATACAAAACAGAGGTTTGAAACACTCCCTTTCCCTCTGCTAAAGCCCCCCAAACAACCAAACACCCCTCTCCCCAACCCCTCCCCAGAANCCCAACCCAAGAACATTATACTGTGGGACCCATTTATTTGCTAATAAATTTCAAAAGGGGAGTGGTTATAAATAGCCATAGTGTCGGGTGTCACTGCACAAACAATTATAAAAGAATTGTAGTAGATTAAAAACACAAATTAGAGCATCATAAAACGTGCAAGAGTGATCAGATTAAAATGCATTTGACAGAGTTGTTTAAAAGTAGGATTTGATGAGCTCTTCTGGGTGGTGTCCTAGTTTGGACACTAGGGGGGCATTAACAGTGACGAGACATTGCAATAGAATCAAGAACAACCAACAGAATTCATTTTACAAAAAACCCCCAAAAACAGCGATGCAAGGGGGACAGACTGTGCTCCGCCGGGGCTGACTGCTGGGCTGATGGAGTAAGGGAGAAAGGTGGAATGGCGCCAGGTCCATGCCAAGGTTCCTGGAAAACAGGAGAAATAAAAGAAACCCCGGGGGTGGGGAAGCCAAAAGGGGAGAGAAATACCACAGCTGGTGAGAGATGTGGTCCTCACCCCTATGCTGCCTCTGCTGTCGATAAAGCTGCACTGCTGCTCGAGCCGTGGGAAAATGCTGAGCAGAGATGTGCTGAGATGCATCTTCGACGACCGCCGAGCCTGGAGAGAGGGAGAGCTTCCAGGATTCCTGGCTTTATAGGGAGTCTATTCCCGCGTGATCTCAGGGTCCCTCCCAGTGCAGGTTGCCTCCGGATTGGCTAATGGTGCTTGGGTACCTCCCCTCCACGAGAGCTCGCCGCGAGGCAACATGGCACTGTTTCCCGCCAAAATCCCTCATGGGAGGGGCCCGGGGGAGAGGGGCCGCTCCCGCTGCCCATGAGCACCATGGGGCATCCCGGGGGCCCTGGGGCCACCTCTGGCACCAGCACTGGGCTGCCCTTGCCCCACGTGCCAGCGGCAGCCACTTGCAGGGTGGCTGCCAGCATTCTTCACTTGACGCTGCATTTTGCGCGCGCGGGAAACCTGCAGTGCAGGCACGCAGTGCCAGCAGAAGCCGGCGCCCAGCCCAGCACCAGCAGCCACTTCAGGCAGCTGCCGCCTGTCGCAAGCATACGCACTGGGGAAGCCACTGCCTCTTCAGCACTGTCTGCAGCCGGGTGGGGAGAGGCTGGCAGCAGCCGCTGCTCCCCAAGCACCGGGACAGCAGGGCAGTCGTGCATTGCTTCAGGGCCAGCTCTGCCGCCACCCTGTGGGCTCAGCTCTGCCTCCCGCTGCCGGGTGCCCAGGACATGGCTTGCACTGCTGCCGCACCCACACTGGCAGAGCAAGCCAGCAGGACTGCAGAAGCTGTGGCTGTCCCGCACACATCGGCAGTGGCATCTCCAGCCTGGTGCCGCTGCTGCAGAGCAAACCGACAGGGGAAGGGGCTGTGGGAGCTGCGGCTGCCGCTCCAAAACACACACACGGATGGAGGGAACGTCCCTGGCCTGCCACTGCCGCCACACAGAGAACAGGCTTGGGGAGGGGGCCGTGAGAGCTGTGGCTGCCCCACACCCCCCGGCGGGGGGGGAAGCCACGTTCCCGTGAGGGAATCTGGGGACTGGGGCCTCACAGCATGGCCCTGCAGCCGTTCCGTGCATCCATGGAGTCGAGGGGTAAACCGCAGGGGACCAGTGCCATGTCGCGAGGTCTGGAGCCTGTCTGCCTTGCTTTTTTATAGAATACAAAACAGAGGTTTGAAACACTCCCTTTCCCTCTGCTAAAGCCCCCCAAACAACCAAACACCCCTCTCCCCAACCCCTCCCCAGAAGAGGAAAAGAACCCTGAGAAACATAATTTCAGAAAAAAAGAAACATTTTAAAGAAACGGAAATTTATTTTACCCCATAACAGGTAGTCAGTCACAGAAAAGTCTGTGCTCAGCAGCCTGTTAAAACAGAGATTCCAGGCCAGATTTCTGCAGGGGCTTGCTTGCAGCTCTCTAGATCTTATCTCAGTAGTTGGGAGTGATTCACAGAGGATCTAAATAATGCTGGAGTAGTCATGATTTCTTAAGGAGCCCATGTTTGCTGACATCTGATCCCATGTGCCCAAATACTCCATTCTTTGGCTGCTGTTCTTGTCTATCCTCTGCTAGCCCTGGTATCCTGTGAACAAGTGTTCTTTTCAAGGCCTTACAAGGAGAGAGGCAATGCCGCTCATTATCTCAGCTCGGTGCATGGCCATGCCACCTTCAAATTCAAGTTCACCTTGCCAAGGCAGTTTAAGGGAAAGTTTCTAATTATTTAGCATTACCTGAGAAACTGTAAAGAAGATGAAGAGAAATGGGCAATTCAGCCTATAGACAATCAGTAGCAAAATTATCCCTGGTTAAGACTCTGTTTTAGTCTTACCTAACCATGCACTAGAATCATTCAAAACCTTGTAGGATCAGATTTTAGAGTANAAACAACCAAACAACACAACAACAAAAAAAAATCACAGAAACAAAAACAAACCCCAGTTTTCTGAGAGAAAAGCTGCTTCACTAAATTAAAGGTATGAAATGCAACTCTTCCACAGCCCTTTTCTATGAGGGGATTGTAAAAAACTATTGACACAAATTTTTGTTATGGGTATATTTCCAAAGGAACTTGTTGTCCACATGTTGAGCTCTGGTGGAAATTCAGTCCTTCATTTTGGGACCCAATTTTTGGTCACCTCTTAGAAACGATGACCAAATACAACTGTTAGTACTTCTCAGTGTGCCTGTCCGTATGACAACAATCTAAGCTTACGATGCAGACAAACTACAGTTGCCATAATGTTGATTGCATACAGATAAAAAACCATCAGCTGCTGAAATTAGGTAAGTGATTTGAAATTAGTAAATCTCATAGGGGTAGCTTTACTTCTTTCTAGCAGTCAGATGCTTGAAATTAACCTTTGTTAATCTTCATGTTACCACTAAGAATTTTAGAGACTCGTTGAAAAATAATGTACTGAAAGTACTGATTTGTAATGATGGTCAGATGAAAGTGATATCATGATATGAACACCAGACCTACAACATTAAGAACCAGCCCATAGATGGTGTAAACCATTAAAATCATTAGAACTGTTATTGCTGAAGTCACATAGATTGTTACCAAAAGCAAGCGTGCTTGTGTATCCTGCTTGGATGATGCATTGTAGAGAAGACCTGTCCTAACGAATAAATATTTAATTAGATACTTCTCTAGAATTTCTCCTCAAGTGTTCTGTCTGGCAACAAAATACTCAATATTAAACACTATCATTTTAAAAATATTATTATTATTGATAATGTAATAATAAATGATGAGGCATTGAAATGTTTTATGGTTGATAGACTTGTATCTGTCATTGTATACATGATTGAGTTCAGACATCTGAGCATAGTGAGTAGCCAATTTCTAACTTATTTGAGTCATTCTGGGAACTGGATGAGACACTATATGCCTTGTGATGATTTATTAGATACAGCTGTCATACTGGGGCTGCTCTGAAATAAATGGATGCATCTGGTATCCTGACTTTAAACAGTGGTTGGTAGACAGACAATTGTGGTGTTTCTAATGGTTTTATTAACCTTGGGAGAAGACACTGAACTGCCTTACTGCCTCTCAAACTGCATGAACGAAACTAGTTAAAGCTTTCTTCTAGAGGTGAATTTAGAACCTAGGCATGGTGACAACATAACACTTTACCAGCTTTGAATTTCTTTCCAGGAATCCTAAATGAGGCTCTCTCAGTCATAAACTTGTGGTGCCTTTTCTAATTTTTCTTCCTTCTAGAAGGTTAACCTCTTATTGGTTTGATCAGAATATAAAGTGACTGTTAATTTCAATTTAACCAGAGTAGGGGAGGAAAACAAACAAGAAAAAACAACCCTGGGCTACAACTTTTTTGCCTCTTCAGAGCTGTTCAGGTTGGAATATTTTTACATGGCATGTTTGGATGGCTTTTGTTCTTGATCATGCCAAAGAAAGTCTGAGCCCAAAAGAAACAGATTCTCTGGATTTAGCTCATATATAGGCAGGACCTTATTGTTCTAGTTCAGTAAATCAAAAAAAAAAAAAAACCCCACAAAAAAACCCTTGAGCAACAGCAATGAAGAGTTTGCTTCTATTGCCAGCCAAAACCATAAAGAAAATATTATATATGTTAGGCATTGTCTAATTGGCACCAGAGTCAACATTTTAAGTTTGAATGGATGCATAATCCTTTATAAACATCCAGAAAGATGTGTGCTTGATCATCTTGTGGAGAATGAGGCATCCTACTGGGAAGCACTGATGTTCAATGGAAAGGAAATATCAAGTTTGTTGGATTATTCTAAGGACTAGAGGTGCATTTAGAATTATAAAATATGCATCTAGAATCTTAGAAAAAAACATAGGTTGAACAGGGGCTTTTGTGGGTTTTCTAGTCCAAATTCCAACTCAAAGCAGGGCTGTCTTCAAAATTAAATCAAGCTGTTCAGAATCTTGTCCAGTATAATGGTTTCAAAATAATATTTCTATTGTATTGTCACCCAAATGTTATTGGCATGTCAACTCTTTCTGAAATGTAAGATTCCCAATAATTTCATTATTCTATGTAGCTGGAGCTTGTCTCTCCACCTAATGTTAGTGAAAAATGTTGGTTAAATTGGTGATAAATCCAGATAAATCCAGCAATGACATTCGACATCTGTATTTTGGTTTGAGTGAATATGAACACATGGCTCACTGAAAAGGAATGTGTGTTTGTACAAGTTCAGGGAATTTACCCTCATGTACGTTGGCTTTGCATTACAATTGGACTCTGACACAAAATGTGGTTCCACTAAACCCATAACTTAAGCCTTGCCTTCATGTGCTCTAAGAAAAATAAGACTAGATTATGCAAGAGATCTATGCATGAAGTATTCGTTGATATGTCAAAGAACCCATGAATATAGGGTGTCTGTAACAGGCCTATTCATTTCAGGGTACATTCTTTAAATACCTCATAAGCATGTTACAAATTATCATAAAGTACTGAAGTCTAGCTTGCACAATATTCCTATTGTATAATTTCTTATTTCAGATTAGTGAAAATTCTGTCTTTGATTTATTCTTCTAGTGTTGGACACCTTTAAAGTAGCTGTATGTGAGCGTAACTCCTCTTTATCAGGTGTAAGTTAAAAAGTGGTACTTCTGCAGTGTTAGGTGTGAATTTAACTCTGCTTTTTGGAAGGCCTGACACTGCCTTTTGCTGGAGTGTAGAGAAGTAATGCTGATCATATTTAGAAATCTAACCTTTCAGAAGCTGTTCTGAATTCTGGTTACCACCATGTGGTGTTAATATTTAGTCAGATGTTTTCAGACTCCTTTTATGAACCCAGGATGACATTAACTACAGTTTACAAATTATAAACCAAAACAAATTTACAACTTCTTTGGAAGGCACACGGAATTAGAGGCGTTTCATACTTACTATAGTAATCCTCTTTTGGAAATATATTTTAGAGCCTTAACAGTAAATTAATGTTTCTTTCTTTGTCAAAAGTAAGATGATGTACAGCTTTTTTCTTGGCAGTGTTAGTACTGGCTAACCTATGAGCTAGAGTAGCTGTTGCTCATATCAACCAAAAAAAAAAAAAAAATCCCAAAACACACTCAAATAAATAGTGGTAGAGCCAGTCCCAGAACATATGTGCTCCAGGGACTGGCCAGTTTTCTAAAACTTTTATACTTCCTCTTCTTTCACTCGTATTTTTTGTGTTTTCTCTTTGTTTTTCAAAACATTTACATCACTATTGCCTAACCATGAAGCTCCTACTTTGTAATTCTATAACCTGCAGTATGTTTCATGTGCCTCAGCCACGTGAGCATGGATCCAATTTCCAAGATGCAAATAAAAATACTGTTCCTTCTTCCTTACAACTCCAAAGTAAGGTCTCTCTCTTGATCCTGTCCTTTGGATTTGTATTTCAAGGGGCAACATTGTTGCTATATCCTTTCCCTGCCATAAGGGTAGTGGGCACCTCCCTCCTGCCCTGTCAGAAGGGAACTCTCTCAAACTGAAATATCAATATTCATCTAGTTTGATTTCTTTCAATGCTACCAAATTGGCTTCTTGAAGCAGTTAGGGTTATGAATACTCTGCTGTGCTATGTCCTTTGGGGGATCGAAACACTGGGGCCTGGTCTACATAACCTGTGAGAACAGCTTCAAATAAGCAGTCAGAAGTATAGACACCCATTTAGCAGAGGCAAATTTACTGTTCTGTGCCCCTGAGGACAAGAGGTGGTCCTGTCATTTCTGAGGCAGGGGGTGGTTGAGTCACAATTGTGGGCTCACTGGCCAAGGTGGCATCAGAACCGGGGCTGAAACCCTTATTCCAGGGAACCCAGTTATGCTATGTCATTACAGAGTTATGCTGTGTTCATGAAAGCACTTCAGATTCATAGTACAAGGAGAAAAGGGAACACAAATTCATTAGTAGGCTTTTCAAATTCTTGAGTTTGAGCAGGAGTAGCTTTCTGAAATGGTCTTGGAGCAGCTGCACTGTTTAATCTCAGCAGTATTTTCCCTTCAGTTTTAGACTCTGACATCATTAATTTAAGTGCAGAGGATCATAAAATCTCTCCTCTGCTCAACATTCTGTATCTTATGTTCATTTCAGAGGCTTTTATAACATTTTGTTTTAATGGATCTTCCCACCTTAACTGAAACATTGTAAGGAATTTTATCAAACAACTTGTGTATATATATATATATACACACACATATATATACATATATATATATATGTGTATATATACTTATATATATGTATATATTTACATATCTGTGTATAGGTGTGGATATATATGCATGTATGTGTAATATTTTAGCATATTATTACCTCAATAACATGGTTCAATAAGCAGCATTATTGCAATAACAAGAGGTATTTCTAGTCCCATAGGCATCTTTAGAGATAAAAGGTATAAACACAGCCAAAAGGAACCTGTTAGATGCTGAAATACTGTCTGCTCTGTGCAGTATTAAATATCTAAAAAAATAAAAATTAAAAAAAACACCAGTTGTTCCAGAATTTTTTCAAGTATTTGCTTTCATTGATTGCATTAGTACAGTTACTTCAATGAAATTCATGGAGTGGAAAGGCTGTCCTGGCCAGGCAGGCCTGCATAGTGCTGTAGCCATGGAACCAGCATGAAGCCAGACAGAGCTAACACCCAGAGAAAACACCCACTGTTTTTTACTGAGTACCCAGAGGTCAAGGAGAGGGTTTGCTATTAAGTTCCTGGGCACAGGATGAGCTTAAGCCTTCTTCTTCAACTGTTCTGCCCACCAGCTTCAAATTGGACCTGCAGTTGTTAAGGGAGAGCTGCTTGTACCTGTCTTGTCTGTGGCCGCTAGGAGAGAGTTTAGAAGAAGGCTAGTTTTTAGGGTCTACAGCACTTCTGCATGAGCCTGTGTTTCAGTTTGCAGAATGGGATGCTGGATGAATTGAGAGTCCAGGGCAACCTCGCATGCAGAATAAAGAGTGGTTTGGCCCTTTTTATGGGAGGGAAAGAGAGCTTGGTCACAACTATTGAAAGCCCTTGGCTGAAAGTGAGTGAGACTAATTAGTGGGTTGGGTTGCCTTAAGAGAAATCTTTACTTCCATCCTAAAAGATATTCATTCCTCACTAGTGAGGCTATGTCCATCCCAGGCACAGCATTCCCTACTCCCATCTTCAGTTCAGGGCAGGTTCTTTTCCATCTTTCTCCAAAATCTACACAGGTTTTCCTTTCATAAGATAGGGCATTGCCTCTCAGGAAGAGTGACCGTGAGTTGGCTGTGGGGTTGTGTTAGGCCTCAGGCTAGTTTGATAGAATCAAGACAAAGGTGCAGGACAGTAAGAAAGATCACATAGATATCCCATCATGTGGTCATTTTGTATTCTTTTGGGTTTTGTTTAAGAGATTTCATGACAGCTACTCCTACTTTACAAATGTGCACATAGGGATTGAACATTTGGGTCTGTTTGGCTGATTTGTATATCAGTAGGTACTTGCTCAGTTTTCAGCAGCAGTGAAAGGAGAAGGGCTGACCTCTTAGTCCTTTCTAGGAGTATAGAAAACATTATGGAGTTTTTTCCTGTGGTCAAGCCCATGGTTGGATGTAGAAGGGTTTCTTGAACAACAAGACCATAAAGTGCTGTGGGACTGTGTGGACAATCCAGGGTTTGAGAAAGATAGTGTGTCCTTGAACACACTGAAATCAAGAAGCTATGTTGAGATAAACAACTAAAGAGGAACTAAGGCAGGAAGGTTAGACTGCAAGGCATACCAAGATGATCGTGTGCTTTGCTGTGTGCATCCAATCATCATATGAGATAAAGCACGTGAACAGAATGCCTGAACCAACGATATTATTGTTTATGTCGCGTGAACCCTGCTTTAGACTATAACTGTAGCTGTGTTTTGTAATAAAATTGAAGCATTCGCCATACTCCTATGGAGACTGTGATTGTATTCTGGTGTTCCCTTATCTTCAGTTGGATTCCTGGTTGTTAGCACTTATGTCCCAATTCCTGGTCTAAATAAACTAGTGCACTTACTATTTGTAGAGCTGGGGACATAGTAGATACTAGTATTGTCTGCTTTTGTTCACTTCTCTGAGTTCAAGGGAAATCCGTAATGTACTGCTGTGTCTCCATCTGGGACAACAATGGACAAATTCTGTGCTGTGTGCCTGTTCAAAAGATTTACTGCTGGATCAGATAACTGAAGAATGATACTTTTTCCTTTTTTTTTGAGTAGTTTTTATACTAAGCACTGGGGGATACTACAGGCATTGTGAAAGCATTATCTGAGGGAAACCAGCAATATTTTAAAGCACAAACATATGCCTGCTACTGTCAGATGGAATTTCTCAGTCATATAGAATATCATGTTAATGTAAGTATACAGAAGAACTGGCAATTTTTTTGTTTTGATCTTCAGTTTTCTAGGGAGTTGTTAATTACCTGGAGCTAAATGGAAAACATTCAAATGGGCAGCTGTCAAATGATGGAACTTTTTTGTAATCCTGCACATTTTGTAGTGCTGTATAATATGAAAGTGTCATACATGCATTCAGCTGGACAGAGGAACAGGGCAGATAAAATTTGGAGCTGAAAGGAAAAATAGTGACCTGTCTGACTGTCTTTACGATATAATAGGAATGCCTAGGATATTTTAATTTGTATTTATCTCAGATTTTATTTCTTCAGTGTGAATTTCTAATAATTTTGTGGCTTAACTTTGTAGGGAACTATTCTCCTTTTGCTGTTATCTGGTTTTCATGTACTTATCACCCACACAGCTTGCCATGCAGCAGTTGTGTAGTGATTGCCTAGTGTTGCAGTTTCCCTCCTACTTAGGTGGATGTTCCTACCGTTTCTACAACACCGCTATCCTTATTCCACACTAAGTGTGGGTAAAAGCTCCTGGGATGAGAGATGGTGTGCCTCTGTACTACTCCAAAGCCTGTTTTCTTGTCCTGAGTCAGGTTGTACTGTAGCTGGAAGTGACTTTGAATATGCTTAATTGCAGCATGTATTTCCCAGAGACATGTACATTTCTAACAGAACGACTAAGAACCTCTAGCGTTAGTCAACCTGATCTGTAAATTGCTTATCACCAATATTCAGCCTACTTATTCCCCAGCAGAATAAGGCTCAGTTTGACCCAAGCATTAGTCTCAGGTGAGCTCCTCTTATTTTTTCCCCACCTTTCTCCACAGTATTGCATCTGGCAGTGTTTCCACTCCAGAGGTAGAAAAGCGCTGGATGTAGCTTATTCTGATGGCTGACAATATTTGGCCTCATATGCTGTAGAGAGCTGAGTTCTTGGATACGCCTCTTGATCTTTACCCCTCCTTGCTGTNCGAAAGAGGAAAATGGCATCCCCTCTCGCCTTTTTATAGGGGACCCCTCTTTGCGCATGCGCAGATGGCCCCCAGGGGGCTTGCCTTTCTCTGATTGGATCAGTCAGCGCCCAGGCCCTGCCCCGTGCCCCAGCCACTCACGGGAGCGCTGGGCCGGACTGGAAGCGCGCCGGTCCCCCGAGCCAGAAGTGCGGATCCGATCATGGCGGCGCCCTCGGCGCCCGCCCAGCACAACGCCCTGCAGCCTGGAACTTCCCGGGCTCAGGCAATCAGCCGGGCCCTGGCAGCCGGGGCCACAGGCACGCGCACCACTGCGCCCAGCCAGGACCCAGCCTGCGCTGGCGGCCGTGCCACTGGGAGAGCTGCCGCTGCTCCCGCTGCTCACCACCGGACAAGCGTGACTCCACCACCCGCCCGCGCTGCGCTCAGGAATGCAGCACATTCATCCAGGCGGCTCAGCAGATCCGCGCTGGGCTCGTCCCGCGACTGGACCTGCATCGCCCGCAGCATTCCGCCTGCGCTGCGCTCAGGAACATGGCACATTCATCCAAGCGGCTCAGCAGATCTGCGCCGGGCTCATCCCGCGCCCGGACCTTCATCGCCCGCACCAACGCTGCGGGCGGGGAACGCAGCCATGCCGGAGACCGTCCCTGTCCCCGCCCGTCCCGTCCCCCTCCCCCCCCACCGGGGGGGAAGGGGGAAGAACGGCTTTATCTTTTTAACCCACTACACTTGCTTTGCACAGGCCTGAGCAGGGGTCAGTCCTTGCCAAGCCAAGGGCAGCAAATTTCAGAATCTAACCACAATGTACAGCTGCTGTCTATCAGAGTGACTGCAGACTATGCAAGAGTGAGAAGAAAAGCCCTCTGGAAAGGAAGCTATGTGTGTTAGGTGTACCCAAGTGGCAAGTCAATGAGTTGAAGGCTGCATAAGTGGACTATGACAGAAAAAAACATCCTCACCTGTGATTTGTCACTCACACTAACCATTATCTCTCTTGTTCTCTTATCTTCCCCAGGAACGAGTGGAATATCTCTTTCTCATAATTTTTACAGTGGAAGCATTTTTAAAAGTAATAGCATACGGACTTCTCTTTCACCCCAATGCTTACCTCCGCAATGGCTGGAATTTACTAGATTTTATAATTGTGGTAGTAGGGTGAGTACCAACAGTTTCTTTTTGACAGCACTGTAACATGGGGATACTTGCAAACTTTGGGAGTATGAGGGTGGGGGAATGCTTGTTACATTACATATGGGTGATGTTAAAGGTAGCTGTCCATTGCATTCCTCCTAAAACCATCGGTTTAATGGTTGTAAGACATAAAAATTAAACTGATGTTTGGGAACAGGGACAAAAAGAGGAAGAAGTGTAAGACTGTTGGACACCTGAATATGTTTAATTACAAGAAAATCCCTTCATTTTTAAAATGGTGGGAAAATTAAAAAATAATATCCAGGTAATCCTTTAATTAAAGCTTGGATGACAGATAAATTCTGCCATCTTGTTAACTTTTATTGGTGTTTCTCATTCTGGAAGGTGGATAAGAAATTAAAATCTCAGGTCTTTGTACTTACAAACAAGTTTCTCGATTCGATTGCTCTGTTTGGCTGGTAATTTCAACACTTTTAATTTTGACCCTTTTACTGTTTTAACCTTTCTAAAGAGTAATTTTACTGTTGTAGATCAGATGGCTACTTTGAGCTGCAACCTTTCTAATCCTATTATTTCTGTCTATGTTTTTCAACCTTGGCATTTAATTTATTTGAATAAAAGTGAAGTAATATACCTTCTGCTTTTTCTACCTAAGGGTAAGAGATAAGCAAGGGATTTGAATTATGGTTGGTGAAGGATAAACTACAGCTGAAGACAAAGAGAAGAAGTATTTCTTTGCCTGAGTAATTTGTCCCATCCTCCCACTACTCTACTGTTAAAAGAGTTTCATCACCCACAAAAGCTTGTAGTTTTTTCACCTCTTTACCAAGCAAACTCTGCTTCAGCTCTGAGGGAAAAATGTCAAAAGGGATACTTCTAGTCATCAAAACTCCCTTATAATTTCTTTCCCAAACCATCTACCTTCCTGACCATTTTTGTGGTGGCCCCAAAATATTTCATCAGCAAACTGCTGTGTGCTACCTAATCCCTCCCACTTTCCATCAACAGGGGGAAAAGTGAGTGTAAGGAGAATTCCCAGTTAGAGGGAGGGAGGGAGAACAGGCTGAAACCTATTCTTAGTCTCAAGATCTCTCTGCCTCAATGTGGACATAACACTTCTTACAACAATGTCCCTTGTCTTTCTCCTTTGTTCATTCTGACAGACAGAGGATCCCATAGCATATTAGTAATTGAAAACTAGAAAATCCCCAACCCATAGTTGGTTGTGCCTTTGAATGCCCTCAGATATCTCACCTGCCTGGAAATTGCTGCTTGAGTTGAAGAAAGTTTGGAGGAAAAAAAAGTCCTGTGAATGTGATTATTCTGTTTTCATTTTTATAAGAAAGAGACATTTTAAAGAGAGGACACATTACCTCCTCTTCTTCCATTGAAATGTGAGAGAGTAGGGCTCCAGAAATCACAAAGCAGCATTATGCCTAGTTTAAGCACAGTCCTGTTCAATTTTCCTACTAGGGCAGTTAATTAGCAAGATGATATTCAGGCTGAAATTAATTCCCTTGCCAATGACAGAAGCTGCAGCTCTAAACTCTTCTATCAGCTTTTGTCTCCATCAGTTCTGTGTCACTAGATGGGGAACAAAAAATGTAACTGCAAAGCGATTACATGAATATGATAAACATGGCCAGTGATCTCAAGGTCTTTGTTAAATAGTAACAATCTCAAGGTCAGATGGGTTCCTTTGATGTTTATCTGCTTAAACTCACTCGTACAGTACCATAGCCTAGGCTGGTGCACTGACTTTCCTCTCCACAACCCCTCTGCAAAATCTATGTGGTGATACCATCTGTTCCTGTTTTGCCTTGTCTTCTTTTCCTAAAGGCTGTTTGAAATCCCTTAATGACATCATGTTTAAACTTCACTGCATTTGAATATTTTGCCAGGGATAGAGCCCTGTGGAAAATATTTAAAATAACCTTTAAAGAGAGAGAAAGAAGAAAGTGCCGATAACAGTATTTCCTTCTGGTGCTTTTTCCTGCCTGTTGATGGAGCTGTTGGAGAAAGCTGACTAATTTGGACACAGCTCTAGCACTGGAGCAAAGGGTTTTATTTGGTGCATGGGGCAAAAGATGGTGTGGAACTAATACTGGAAAGCATCAAATCCCAGAACTGTGGTAATTGCCATTTGTGGTTGATCTGCATTAGGAATCATCTTCATTTTCAATGATGACTGTCTGTGGTACAAAACATAGAAAGGTGCTTCTTTAAGTACTTCTTCAAGTACTGTTGGATGTTAAAGGAGCAAAAAAAAAAAAAAAAACCACCATTTTAGATCTTTTAAATCTACCTATACACTGTTTACCACATGTAACTTGAAGAAATAATGTTGTACAAAAGGGTTCCTTTACCTTAAAATAAATCAGCAGAGTAAGAGGAAAAGGGACATGTGTAAAACCAGGTATAAATTTTAGAGGGGAGTCACAGTTTCTGTAAAAAAAATTTGTAACAATGTACCTATATACTTTCCTCCGCCTTCCAAAGATAGGTCCCCAGACATCCAAATGGATTTTAAGAGTCAGTGGTTCTAATAAGGCCAAAGGAATATGCAACAATAGCAGAGGGGAGCACTGAACAAAACTATGCTATGCTTTTTGGTGAAAAAAATGCACTTTAGACCTGTAGGCTTATAGCAGCTTATTATTCTTGAAGAGGGAGAGACCTGCTTATTCATCATCTGTGTCTTTCAAGGCTTGATTCTAACTTATCTTTAAATAGCCTATGGCCTTGCTATAATAGCATCACTAAATGCTGCCTTCGAGAAAAACATCTGTATCAGGATATCAGAGGCTCTACTAACATTATTAGTTAAGAGTAGAGACCACACTCCTAAGTTGCCTAATGAGGCACAGCCAACAAACACAAATTGTTAGTCAAATTGTTTCCCACTTCCTTCATTTTTGCTGTTCCTCTTTTGGAAAATGTTAAAACTTTCAGATTTCACAGTGATGTCCTTAAAAATTACGCTGTTGAAGTAGAATTCTTTTGAGAGAAGACCAACTTGATAATGTTGTGATAGAAGAATATCTTTCCTTCCTGGCAGTGCTGTGGTTTGTCTGCCCAGCACAGTCATTCTCCAAGGACCTGTATCTTCTACCAGAAAAAAAGTGATGTAGGCTGAAAGGCAGTCTTACTCGGGTAGGTAAGAAAAAAAGGTATTTGGAAAGGATCTGAAATCAGAGCAGACTGGAAAATATGGTAACAGTATATGTGTCTTTGAAGACCTGTGGGGGAGTTTCTGAAGAGCAGACCCAAATGCTTTCATGCTCATAAATCACAGGTGAGCTGTAAAACAGTGTCCTAGGTTAGAAGAATATCTTCCGGGAAAGATGGGAACCTTCCTGGAGTAGAAAGAAAGATTCCTTCTCCACTTTACTATACCTTTCAAATCAAGAGGCTTTCAGTCAAGAAATGTAGAAGAAAGAAGCAAGAATTATTTATTTTTATATATATA
>VYZS01086596.1:12215-32285 GCA_013400695.1 Neodrepanis coruscans | reverse complement strand
TCTTCTGATTTAACAAGTTAGAATGATACCTGAAGCCCAAAATAAGACCAAACCGATCATTTTTAATATATTGACTTGCACTGCAGCATGGATTTTACAGGCAATATTCTCACAGGAAAATCAGTCAGATATAACCACTTTGAATAGCGTCACTTCCAAAACAATAATCTTAAAATCTAGTACTGTGTAATCCTAATTCTAGCCCTCATATCTCCCACTCACTGAGTCACTGAAAGAGACTAGAATAAACAGATATGAATGCAAATGGCAAAATGATATCTGTGATGGTGTCATTCCAGATTAGATACCTGATGAAACACTAAAGGCAGTGAGCCAAGCAATACCATACATTACTAAGTAACTCCCTAGGTTTTCCTATAAATCATGGTACTAGTTTTATTTCTGGGAATTCACAAAATACCATAAAATAAATAGCCACTAGCTCAATGCACAAGTCAAATATACAATCTCTGCACCAAGGAGACTAGAATACTTTTCATCCACCCCAAATTGTGGACTAGTCAGTATCTCCTTTGAATCTACCTAATAGCTGTCCATTATTGCATGTCACATTTTGTTACTCTGTACCTAAAGAATCAATCACACCCTGATAAAGAAGGATAGGGAAAAAAAGAGTTGTTATTACAAGAGATCCAAAGGATCCTGGGGTTTTTAATTACTTATATTTTACAACTATCTGGTTATTACTTTTCCAAATGCCTAGACAAAAATCTCAAGAAAATTATAAATACTAAACCCTTAACGCTTACAGAAATNAAAGAACAATGAGCTGCAGATAGTTACTGGCCAGCCATAAAACATGTAATGAAAAAAACCTTTTCTCCATAAAGACTGTGATTTCCAAACTTCATATACAAGCAAAATAGCTGTATGCATTTGCTTGCCATATGTACTCAGAAAACAATAAAGGTATTCTCCTGGAATAAAAAAGGCAGACTTGGGTTTTGTCTGTAACATTATTTAATTTCCAGAATAAGAGCTGTCTCAGTAATAAACTAATCCTCATTCTTAAGAGATTATAGAAACAGGCAGGAAGAAGTCTTATTTTCATGTTAACAATGGCCAGGACATCCTTCACGTTCTTGTTTAAAAGTTTGCCTCACACCTGAATTTGCATCAGTTGGGGATGGCAGGTACCAGCTACCATGCCAAATGTTCGAAGCTTTCCCTTTTTCACATATATAAGTGGTGATATAAGGCACAAATTCATGTTAAGAGTACCATGGGAATTATTGTGAAGCTTGTTTTACCATTCTTATACCAATATAAGTCCTGTTAAAATCCATGATTTTGCAGTGAGCTCAGTGCCATGAGATTTCACTGTCCAGCTAGGGCCTGCAGGGCTCAGTGCAGCTCAGTTTTACCACAGGGTCTGCAAAACACATTTCTTAAGGAAGCATACGAAAAGAAAGCTCGAGGGTTTGATGTACTTGAGGACTGGGAAGAGGCTTGCCAAATGTGCTAAGAACACCAAAATGCTTAATTCTATTAAGTTTAAGGATCCTTCAATAGTAGTTCAGTAGTACTTCAGCCAAGCTTGTACACCATGTCCATGTGCTACAAACCAATCACAGGTATGTTGTGGAAGTCTCCTTGCCAGAGCTGCAAGATGAGCCACAAGTGATCTTCCAACAGTAGTCCCACTTACCTTGCCACTCACAGGGACAGCCATTTATTTTCTTTCTGCAATTCCTTTGCATATGCAAACATAAGAATATGCACAGCTAATGCATCTAACCAGCATGTTCAACCTTTTCTCACTGCACACAGAGTCTATTCAGTATTTGCCTGTGGCTGCCAGGATCATCACTGAAGTTTGGCTGCCCTCCCCAAAGTCCTGCTGCTTTGGACGCCTCCACTGTAGTATTAAAGACAGTTGGGGCAAGGGAACAGATGCTTCTGCAAGGTCCTTTTATCTAGTGAAACAGAAGTGCTGCACTAGTAAATAGGTACCTCTGAGAGCAGACTGAAATTGGGATAAAGGTAAAATGCAATTATTTTGCATTTCATCATGAAATTTCTTCATATTTGAGTGAAAAAAAAACCAAACCAAAACAAATACAAAGACCCAAAGATAAAATAAAAAACAAAATCAAAAACAATAACAAACCTGTTTGGGTAAAGCCTAAAAAGGAAGTAATAAAATTTAGAAATTTGGAAGGATGGAGGATCTAGTTCAACAAAAGGAGAATGTGCAAGTGCAGGAAAAATTTAAACTCTATGCTTCTACTGTCATCTCAGATTGGGCATTTTTATAACAAACTCAGTAAGGAAATCTGCTTTCTTCTCAGCAGTGATCAGAACAGCAAAATCAGTTGCTTGGACTGCCTAATTGTAAAAGATGGGTGAAGGAGAAGTCTTGTAAGAATAAAGAAAAGCAGTACAGCCAGTTGCAGGACTAGGGAGAAGGAGTCTGACCAAACAATCATAGGAAGTCCTGCCTTTATTCCTCTGCTAGAAAGATAAAAGAAATTCTTACATGTCAAAATGACAGTGGAGCCATGGCCACTAATTAATGGAGCATTTTGTGTCCTGAAAAGAGGTTTTCAAAGAGGGCATGGACATAATTAGAAAATTTCATGGAAAAAAAAAACCCAACCAAACAACAAAACACCAAACAACAAAGCCATAGTAGAAAGAAGGAGATATCATAATGTGTTTGAGTTTGAAGAGGTTCAGATTTCCTATGCAGTAGAAGGAGGCTGAGAAGTTTATTGACACCTCATTAGTCATATTCAAGCCTCTAAGATACTAGGAGTAACTGAGCTGCTAACACCAGTGCTAACCAGAGATTAGCTTTGGATAAGAGCTGGACTGGCATACAGGGCTTGCCTCCCCTAAACCAAGAGGCTGCCCCATCTCCATAGCACCTCAGCAACTGCAAAACCCAGAGATGCTGAAGGCAGTAGACACCCATTTGTAAATGCTCGGTATAGCTAATGAAAATAACTTCTGGAATTAACTTTCTATGCAGATTTCCTTTGCACACACTGTGCAGCCTTTCAGTTGTGCCTTTTCCCCAGGATATACCTGAGGATGAGGAGGGAAAGTGCAGATTATACTATCAGTCTTGATGCTCTGGTTTAACATGACAAGTCCTCACCTGTTTAGAGGGATGTATTTTTTGACCCAGGCCCAAGTCATTATATTCAGATCTATATACTATTTATTAGCAGTAAGATCTATATGACAGGACTATGAATACAATGCTGATATATTGGAGGAGTCCAAGACAGGATGGACTTTTTGAGAGATACTTTTGACTCTGTTAGAGAGAATCATTTAATATGGAGAGTATGTAGTATGGTTAAGAGAGGAGTAAGAAAGGAAGATTGGAACAGCAAAAATTAAAGTTTCCTTAGTTTTAGATACAGGGTACAATAGAAAGTAGAGCAGATAAACAAAAAGACCAGTGGAAAGAAATAACATGCCTGTCAATGGAATATTTTGAAATTACAGGCTAATCTCACAAATCCTAAACAACAGTATTTAAACCCTCTGAATAAGAATTTGAAACCGACAAATCAATGGCAGCAGCCAGAACAGATGATTAAGACTTCTTTTGTTGCCAACTTCTATGAATTTATAAACATCTTATAATGTTATTAACTGACAACACTGCCTCATCATCAGTCCTGAGCATTCCTATTAGGTGCACCAGAGAGGATGAAGCAGAATAATACTGATAAAAATCATGTACCATAGAGCCCTTAGAAATCTCTGTGGGAAGGGAGAAAAAAGTAACAACTAAGATATCACTGATTATGAACTCAGTCTTAGGCATCAAACCAATACACATTATACAGCAAAAAAAAAAAAAGGACAATAGAGGCAGACAATAGAAATTAGAGTTATTGAAATACGAAAAAGATGGACCACTATCACATTCCTGTGTAAATGAAATTTTCTTCTCTAAGAGGGATATCATCATAGTGATGAATGAGGTATCAAGACAGAGATTTGGTAGCTTTCCAATGTTTTGTCCAATACATTTTTAATTATTTACTTACTTTTTCTTTTGTGAACCTTTTATTCTATATCATTATAGAGCATTTCTTCTCATCCCCAGTCAGTATCTTCCACTGCTTACTTTCATCCTGATCTTTCCAGAGACAATTCTCCGAAAACCCCTAAACAATGTGTCTGTCCTTGCTGTTTAAAGTGTTTATTCAACATGATTTGAAATTTAATTGAAGTTGGACAAGCTAGATAAATTTGATTCTTTTAATCTTTTGTTATCAACTAATTCTTTTTGTCTCTTCATGACGTTCCATCTTTGATTTATCTATGTTTTCACCGACATTATGAGGTTTCCAGAAAACAATGCATGATTCTATGTATACCCTTATCTATGTCAAAAGTTTTACAGGGCATCTGAATAAAACTCAACACTACCAAAGAACACTGCCTTTCAACAAAGGGCTATGACAAGGTCTGTTTCTCCTCCAAAAGTCAAATTTTGAACTATTTCATATTTCCAAAGCATAAAAAATATTTCAATCCAACCTAATAATTCATAAGATTTTTGAGCTTTATTTATGGCGTTGACTTGTTTTCCAAATGTTGCATTTCATAGCTGTTGTTCTAATACCACCAACCATCCTGCAGATGGCTACTGTATGAGGACAACCTACTAATTAAGGGTAAATCTTTACAAAATCATTGCAGTCGTGCTAGAAACTGAGCCACTTCCTCACTGAGAACACTGAATTTTTGGGCAGAACAGTAAGTAGGACTTTCTAATTTTCAATAAATGGAAGGACACTGGGGATGAGTGTCCTACTTCCTCTGTAGACAGCTCTGATCCTCTTTTGAAAATCTGCCTCTGCATCAACTACCTAGAACTAATTCTCTAACACCTGCTTGGCTTTAAATATGTGAATAGAGTAGTGACTTTGATGGGAAAATCCAGATGTTTACATTTGAGTATGCTTTAAAGTGTTTTGCTAAATCAAAGCCTAAGGACAAAGGAAACACTTCAGAAAGTGTATCAGCAATAGAGTCATTGCCTATAACCTGAAATGAACACAAACTTTTTAGCTTGGGTGTTTATTTACTTTAATATTCACACGTAACTGTAATTCCTGCAGTGAGAATTACTGGAATGATGTGATATACAAGAACAGTCTCATGATACTTTCTGCACCAGTAGAAGTGGAAATCTCACAAGGGAATTTGATCTTGAAAGATTTTTACCCTGATTTTTAAATGAAAATGCTTTGTTGTGCTTGGATTAGCTTACAAAAATTTTGATACCTCCTTCTGAGGTTCTTCAGTCAGTGCTAATGAATGATCATAGCTTTATTTGTAAGCATTTTCTACAAAAGAAAAAGAAGAGGTGTCGTGGGCTGAAAATGAAAGTAAAACCGGTGTTTTATCCTACCGTGTGAGGTCCGATGGGTGGGGGGGGACCCCCCATCCGCACAGGCCGGGGGCGCGCCCAGGACCGGCGGTGGGGGGCTGCGGGCGGCACCAGCACCTGCACCCACGTGGTTTCAGTGGCCCCTTTCCCCTGTGGTGTCCGCGCGGGGCAGCGGTAGGGGGAGCAGCAGCGGCGGCACCGGTGGTGGCACAGCGCAGCGCAGCTCAGCTCGACGCGGCGCATGGCAACCCCGCAGCGGGGGCCCCCTCCCCCCCGGTGGCGGTGGCCACGGCAGCAGTTCCAGCGGCGGCCATGGCGGCACAGCATGGCACGGTGCAGCTCAGCCCGGCGCTGCCCAGTGCTGCTTAGCTCGGCACAGCCGGCGGGGTAACAGCAGCGGCACCATTGGTCGGCAGGGGCCCCCCTTCCCCCGGCGGTGGGGGAGGGGCGCTGGCGGCCGCGTGGTGCTGGGCGCCGCCATTTTGCCAGCATGCCCCAGCACTTCCGAAGTCTCCATCGCTTCTGGCTTGTCCCGGCACTTCCGTGGGCTCACGAAGCCTTGCTGGGGCAGGCCCCGGGGTGCCGACTGTCCAATTAGAGGAGGGCCGGCCCCCTGGGGCCCATCTATGCATGCGCAGATCGGGACCCCCTATAAAAAGGGGAGAGTGAGCGCCATCTTCCTCTTTCCGGCTCCGGAGGTCCTTGGGTTAACATCGCTCCTCGCCCTTGCACTGAGACCTGCGTCCACATGGAGGACGGGTCAGCGATTCCACCGTGGCAGCCTGGTGTGGTATTTCCTGGGAGGGGGGAGCTGTTTTTCTTTTTCTTTGGGATCATGTTTTTCTTGTGATTATTCTTTTTTTTGGAGGGGTGGATTTTCTCTCTCTCGGAATCGCATTCTTTCTCGTGAATTCCTGGGGGGCGGACTTCTTTCTCAGGGGTCATTTTTTTCCCTTGTGGTTTTTTTTCCTTTTCCCCGGGGGTGGGTGGTCTGGCGATTGTCTGCAGCTATTGCCCAGGTTTAAAGACCACATCTCTTCCATCAGCACTAAAATCCCTTCCCAGGGGCCTAGAGGGAGGGGGAGGGGGCTAGCAGTTTCTAACTGTCTTGAGTGTTTTTCTTCAGAAAAGCCGAGCGGAGGCTCGCACTGCTGGGGGGTCCTCAGATCTGTCGCGGGCCTTCTTTAATTATCCCAGCGTCTCTTCAGGAGCCCCAGAAAGAGACCAGCACTACTCTGGAGCATTCTCACCCCAACACAGGCACTGGGAAAGCTTAATTTGTCTGTTTTTTGCACTTTATTGTCAGTTTTTCTGTGTGTGTGAAATAAACTGTGATATTTGTGTGTTTTCTTCCTTTCGGGGTGTGTCTGTGGCTTCTCTCAGACATCTCTTGTCAGAATCGCTAATTTTGTGGTAAAACCACGACAAGAGGGCAGAAGACATTGCTTGGGATGAGGGAACATATCCACTGATTCAACAGCATACATTAGTTTGCATCAAGAAAACTAAATATTTTTCATGTTGCCCTTATTTTCTCAGTCACTACTGCCATTTCCCTACCACTCCCCATCAGTTTCACACTGAGAATGTGTTATGAGACTGAGTGGGGACATGCAAATCATGCACACATCCCTGGAAAAATGCTTGGTAAATCTGGCTTTTCAGTTTTGCATTCACTTGCCAAAAAATATTCCCTCATTCCCCAAGCCCTCCCTCTGCCATGTCTAATTTAATTTCAAAAGTCAGAAGCTTAACAGGGACATAAGCTTCTGAAACATGCTGTCATCTAACAAGGAATATGAATTCAGAGCTTATAATTACAATTTTCTTTAGGTGCAGAAAAGACAGTGCCATCTTCTACATATTCTTGTCCACAAGTGGTAATACGACAGAGTTCACATGGTTGGTGGGGAATTTATCCCCCTCCTTGCCCCAATAAGAAAATAAAACACCAGTTATGAGGGGTTTTTCCTCAACTCTGCCTTGCCAACAAGACATGAGGCTTTAGTCGTTGATGCCAGAGGTTTTGAGTTGTATAAATATTCCACATTTCACTGCAACAAGAATCTGAATTACTCTGTAGAGAGCTCAGGGCAAATGAGAGTTACTGACCTGCTATTTCTATCATTCTGTTATTTTACCTCTTAAAAGGGACTTACATACATTGAATTTTCAGTTTTTAAGTAAAAATAAGTCACTCACTTTCAAAGACATCCCTTCTGCACCCTCCTTTTCTTCAAGTCCCTAGGACATTAAGGACACACATTTTGTGAGTACAAATACATCTGTGCATGTTCAGGAGGGAAAAAGGGAGAACATAGAGATATCATTCATTTTAATCACTAATTTTGAAACAGCTGATGAGTCTTGACTCTCCAAGCACAATCCTTTTGTACCTTTTTTTATCTCCGGTGGGGAATTCTTGCTTAAAGTGAGACTTAAGTATTTGCAAATAGACTACAATAAATACTTTTTTTGTCTTTTTGTACTCCTATGATGACTAGCCTTCTTTCCCCTTCAGTAATCACTGTCTAAAAAAAGAAAACCTCCAGGCGCACTTCACTTCTGTCCCTTCCCCCTGGCAGAACGCCCAGCCTCAGTATGATGCTTTTAAACCCTTCCCCCACAGACACAAGGTTTCCACCACATTATTATCCTGTACAGCAGAGAGGGGGAGGCACGGCTGTGGGATATGATACCATTCAGGAAGAGATACACGGAGATAGCTCTTTAGAATACTGAATATTTTTCATTCTATATGTGTGCACGTATCCTTACATATACACACACACACACGCACACAAGAGCATATATTACCTTTCGTGTAATATATTTATATCTGTCTTGGTTAAGAGAACTCTGCCACGAGGAAAACATAATGAATATACAATGAGTTCAGACTGCCAGGCAGCCTGATGTGCATGTGTATGTGTCATGTGTACATACAAGTGTGCTGGTATAATGAAAATTCAGCAGTAGTTTCACCAGGCTGAGAGAATAACAGCCAAAAAAAAGAAACAATAAGAAACAACCTTCCTATTGTTGTGCAATGGGCAAGTTCTCAGATAATCATTCTAGATGTGATGCAACATTCTTCCCACAAAGAAGCTACTGGGAATTGTGATAGTGCAGGACAAATTAGGATCCTATCCTGGATAAACAGTGCTATCATCATCTTAAACAGCACTGCAGATAGCTGACCAGAAGATGAAGGCTGCATTATTCAAAGCATTTAGACAGAAAAATTAAAGTCAGATTTACTGTGAGGAATTCTTTCAGTTCTGTAGCTTTATCAGTCACCCAGAGAATCAATATGTTTTTGCTATATCACTTTTACTGCTGCAGTTAGGCAAAGATCTTTTGTGATAACCTCTAGTTTGTTTTTTTCATTCTTTTTCCCTCATGAACAGTCCACCCAGGTCATTCAAAGCTAAGTATCTTGCTTGCTTCCTTGCAGCCTAGCTCTAGTCTTCTGAGTATTAGCTCAAAGAAATTGCCCAGAAAAGCTAAAAAATACTGTTCTCCTTGAGCTGATGGTAGTAGCATAAAAAAAAGTGAGTCTGATATCTTTATTTTAACTTGCTCATAGCACAATTTCAATACAAAAGAGCATAGAGACAAGAGTATCTAACCAGAATTAAGATAACTTGTGAAATGTCACCAGATGAGAAGATACTGTGCTACTGTTTATCCAAGGAAACATTGACTGTTGCTAACAATACCAAATGTTCAAAAGCAGCAGTGACCACAACCATTTGCAGGGTTGCACCAAATTCGGAAACTGATCCAATTAAAAAAAAAATTAAAAAAAAAATCCAACCAAACAAAAAACAACACCCAAGCCAGAAACCAAACAGTAAAACAATAGAGAGCAGAGAGACAAAATCAACTGCTGAGGTCAGAACTCCCACTATTTATTTTTTATTATCAGATCACAGTCTTAGATCAGATTTTTAGATGCTGAGTAAAATAGAGTCATGCTACACAATGTGCTTCCATACAAAAACATCTATAACTCCTCCATTTGTGCCAACTCATTTGTTTTGTACCATAAGCTGCATCCCAGAAAGGATCTTCCTTGAAAGGCCATTTTTTTGTTTTGCTTTGTTTTCCTGGAAAGAAGATGAGGGGAAGGGGTTTAAGTAGGTGATTTGGGAGATCTGTCTGAGTGCAGCTGCACCAGTGCAAAGAGTATCTGCTAACGATGGGGAAGGGAAGTAGGACACTGGGGACAGGGTAGGAGGAAGAGCTGCCATCGACATCGATGGAAGCTTCATGAACAGCTTTAAGTCCAATACGAGGCTTTGCATACACAAGTTCATCTGTAGGCACAGTGCTCATCCTGAAGTTCTACACATCCATGTCACTGCTCAGGCAAGCCAAGCCCAACACCCTTTACATAGGCAAATCTATTGCTGAATTAAATTCCCACCTATACTAAGATAAGACCAATAGCAAAACTAAGGCTTGAACTTTATGAGAGGTGGAACACCACTTGGTACTGCATAATGCAGTAAAAGGATGGCAGTTGGCTTGGCGAGTGGGTTGGTTCGGTTGGTTAGAGCATGGTGTTAATGCCAAGGTTGTGGGTTCAATCCCTAAGTCCATTCACTTAAGAGTTGGACTCAATAATCTTTGTGGTTTTCTTCCAACACAGAATATTCTGTGAATATCCACCACAACCTTGGGATAAGGCAGTTCACAAACCAGGTGGAAAACCTGGCCACACCTTTTGCATCTGGAGCTGCCTGCATTCAAATGATTAGCTTGTGTGAGGAGAGGATAGAAAACTAAATGTTGACACTGCACTCAGTCAATCAAATCTTGCTGCTAAATAAGAATGATGCCTTGGGCAAGACCCAGTCGACCCAGATTTCAAAACTGTGTAAATACTCTAATCCTGTTTATCTGCTACCTCTTTCAGGGAAAAGCAAATCCTCAGTGGATTCTCAAAGCCCCTCTCCTGTACATTACTTGTGTTTGGCCAGTGAAGGAAGTGACAGAGTCACTTCTGTGGCTTTTTACCAGCAGCTTGAGTTCCAACTATCAAACTCTTGCAGTGAGGTGCTTGCCAAAGGGTATGAGAAGAGGCTGCAGTAGGTGATTTTAATCCTGAATGCATTTGGTGAACAGAAAAAAAAAAATACGATGGTCTACTCTCACACACCCTGGCACAAAGGAAATAACTAAGTTCCCTCTGTCAGTGACCAAAGACCACCTCAAAAAGCATTTAATGTTTGTTGGGAACATCCCATTCCCTCTAAGGCAGATGTAAAACAAAGACAGATTACAATTATATGGATTCAGATGTCCATAAACAGCATCCATGATCCTCACTGTAAATCCATTTGGTTTGGGGGCTTGGAGTTTTTTTTAATTTTTGCTTTTGGGGTTTTTTGTAAGCGAAACAGGAAGTTTTTCATCAAAACTATTAGTGTTATTGCAGATCCTAAGCAATTGTGTGGAACAACATTGACTTTGCAGAGAAAGGAGAGGCTGTGAAATTAAGACCAGCAACAAAAATACCTATATATTATTAAAATTCAAAAGACTGAATCCTTTTGAAAGAGAATTGTATTTAGAATGTGAAATAAAGCTTGTCCCTCATCTGCAGTAAAATGCCACTCCTGTAGCCTGCCTGCCATGGAGCTTCCAGTGGGAAGGATGGCAGGCTTAGTGCCCTTTAGGCAAGAAAGGGAGACCAGAGGCCCAGAAATTCAAGCCAGCTCCTTTCAGTACAAAATCCCAAGCATTGTCCCTCTTTTTCATAACAGACAGTGCTTGTAGCTACTCCAGTAAAATGCAGACATCAAATATCCTCTTTTTTTTTTTTTTTCACCCTTCCAGTACTCTCAAAGGGTTGGCAAAGAGGTGTAACACTACCCTGGTTTAGGTTGTGCAAAGTATGTTTACTAGAGCTGAAAGGAATTTAGTACATAGTCCCTCCCCCAGCATCTCTGAACTTGAGGAGGGCTGAACCAGGCAGGGAAAAACTGGAGATTGAAAAAAAGAACTACAAAGCAGGCAATCTTGTATAACATGAATCCTTTTATTTCATCCCTTAATGCCTGGACGAAAGCACACAAGACACAATAAAAGCACTTTTTTATTTAAATTAGTTCCCTGGATAGATTGCCTTTGCTGTTTTAAAAATACTTGATTTCGATAAAATTCTACACTCACACCCAAAAATGTATAGGCAGAGAACAGATTTCCTTTCAACTTCTAGGACTGGGAGGACTGCTTTTTTTTCTTTAATTTTTGGGGTGTTTTTAACAAAACAATTTAAGCTACTTGATGAATGCCACAGCCATAAACAGCAGTATCAGTGCAACCAAAAGTTGCTACAAAGTGCAACAGTGGTGCCAACAAATAACCAGGAGCAAAAGATAGGAAATGTGATTCACAGTCTCCCTAAACCAGATGAATCTCCCACCAGAAGTGCTTCTCTCCATCGATTATAGATAGAGTTTGGCCAATCAGCCAAGCTTAGACACCTGACTCATTGCTGTCTGGTGTCTGGTATCTGGTATCTGGGAACAGTAGTGGAGGGAAAGTGATAGTTTTAGGGGGCGTTTCAAAATGTTATATACATCTAAGGAGCACAGCAGTTCAGATACAGACATTCTACATGGTGCAAGGCATTGATCTCATAAGGTGCTGTGTCCTTCTCTCAGTCAAGGAATGGAGCACCGAGGAAATGCAAAACCAAATTCGAAATCTCAGCTTAATTTTTTTGAAAAAAAATACCCTGAATTTTCAGCCAGGCCAGAATTGTTCTTAACTTAATACAAACTTCACAAATGCAAACAAACTTTTCTGCATGATGGGGGTTAATTCCTGACAGACTGGAATACTGTGTTGTCTTGTGTAAATTTGACTACACTTTTGAGCATGATTGTGACTGATTCAGCAGATGAGCTACTTCTGCAGCTGAAAAACAATTTGTTATACAGACAGGCACTATAACTTTTTGTTTGACTGTACTTGTGGCAGGGTGCTAAGACATGAACTGTGTTTGCCTGCAGGAGACCCCAAAACTAGTGGGTCTACTTTTTAGAATGCAATTCAGACTAAAATGTGGAGATAGACTCTTCCATCTGCCTTATTTTAGACATCTAAAACTGAGATGGATCACTTTCTTAAAGTGTCTGCATCTATCCATAGGGTGTACAGAGTATCTTGGACAACAGATACATAACAAGTCAGAAGGAAAAAATTCTTCCTCTATCATTGTTTTTTCCTACTGTGGCAAATTACTGTGAATGCTTTATCTAAATATTTGCATTTATGCAATAATTAAAAATTTCTATAACTCGTATTACAAACCCATCACAGTTTTCCCCCAGGTATATCATCATCATCACAAGATCAACTTTTGCACCCAAGTATAATGGTAACTTGTGCTTCAGCCAAGTAAGACTTGCACCTCCTTTCTGCAGGTGCACATTTACCTGCCATAGTTGATGAGCATCATATATTTAACTATGGAGGAATAAATAATGCATAAAAAGCCTTTTTGTGAATACTCAAGCTCTATTCTCAACAGATTTATATAAAGTCACATTCACCCTGTCCTTCCTTCTCCACTTTCAACACAACCTGCATGAAATACTCACAGGAAGCAGAACTGGAGGTTATACATTGAAATTCCCTCAGATCTTAATTTTGCTGCCTGTTGCAGTTACATGAATAACTTTGTTGTGGGTTATCTTCATCCATCCTAGAAAACAAAAACAATATCATATATATGAAAAATCACAGGTAACAGACCCAAATGAAACACAATACCATTCACAGACTTTCAAATATTACTGAGTTTTTTCAGACCGGCAGGCCCATAAATTACATGCCCAAGAAGTACTCAGCCCAGCAGAATAATAATGTTAGTTGGGATCATAAGATTCTATCAACATCTACAAAATGCAAATAAAAGTGATTAGCCAGAAGGTTGGGAAATTTTGCTTTCAGGTATTCTAGCAGGAAAACCGAGTCATATTATTGGTACAAATATTTTCTCAGTGGTATTTAACATTTTGAGAATTTTCAAAGCCCCATTTTTGAAAATAAAAGCAATTCGTTTCCTTTTAAGTGAATGAGTGTTTTCTGGTTCACTATCTTGACTTTTCATCTGAAAATATCTCCTCTCTCCCTGCTCCCAGTCATCATAGCCTAAATGTGCTCTTTTGCACTCCTCCTAGAACAACAAACAAAAAAAAGTGAACCAAGGAAGGTTGGCACATTAGTAATAACTATGTGCAGCCTTTTGTTGTGTTAACAATAGTCAAATATGCAAAACTTGTCAAAAAAAATGAAGATCTCTTCTCTGAGACACTCTGAGGTCTTGGAGGTTTGTATTCTTTCTGTTTCGGCATGACATGCATTGTCCTTTTGACACCCATCATTGTCTTTGCTTCATTGTTTGACTCAGGGAAAGATACCATTTACGGTGCCACTTTCATGACTCTTTAGGTATCAGATAACCTACTTAATCCTGGCTCTCCAGATGTTGAGAAATCTGGGCTTTGCTGTCATGTGGCACTTCCATTGCAATTCATCCACTGTTAGAATTTTTGTTTTCCTTTCCCCTCTCACAGTACATAAGCTTTGTAGAAAAATATGACACTAAGACACAAGGCAAGCAAAAGTAGCACAATGACTATGGCACTGTTACAGTTCTTTTTTCCTCTCCCTCTCTCCAGAGATCCCATGCCTTAGTTTTTCTCCATCATTGCACTAAATTTATTGCTTCAGTACATTTTTGCAGAAGGAGAAAGAGAAGGCACTTGAAGACCCTGGGGACTCCCAGCATGGATCCCCTAACCATTCAGTCCCGTGTAGCAACAAAAGCATTCCCAAGGGTTCAGTTGTTTCACCAGAACTAAACCAGAGCACGTGCGATGTGCAATGAAGGGGATGGAGTCAGATGGAAAGGAAGAGGATGCTATTTGGAAGATCAAGACGGAAAAAAGCATCTGAAAAGAGAAGAGAAACAAGGTTGAGCATATTCATGGACCCAAGGATTGTGGATAACAGGAGAAGGAGCAAAGGAGGACTGAGGCAAAGGCTCACCAATCTGCTAGTGAGCAGAGTGCCCAAAAAAAAGACTGGTTATTTTGGGGGAATGAAATGGTTCTGATCTGTCTGTAACATCTTTTGTCTGACTTTGAACTCAAGTGATACATTATTTCTTTTTAGATATTTTTAGCTTGGCTTTGTGCTCTGGAGTGTAGTATCTGACTGTTTTGCCACTTTCTCTACAGTAATCTGCACACTAAAAGGAGAGGTGTAGAGATCCTATGAGATGGGCCATGGAAATGTCATATCACACTCAAATCTTTAGTTAGCACCACTGTGTGCTTAGTTTAAAATCTGACAATCCCCATTCTCACATTGCACTTCATCTAAACCTGACATTCCAGTTACCTGGAGCAAGTGCTTTGATGAAGAGAATCCACCAGGACACATTAAACTGTTACAAGTCATAAAACATCTGCACCCAGTGGCAAACTATGAAACTGAATGGATAAAGCTATGAAATACATAGCATTGTTGGGCTGAATTTTTTCCCCTATGAGCATGCTCAGCTGGTTCACACACAAACAATTTTCTCATGATTGTACCATGAGCAGCTCATATAATTATGATTAAGGAAGTTTGCTAGCAAGAGCTGAGTTAGGACAAATTTGCATGAGTTCTAGTGAACACAAAATAGAGCACATAAGATTTCTCCAGTACTTACTGAGCATATGATATGAATGTCTTTTCCCATCATATCTGCTGTACAACTTTATAAAATTTTGAAAATACCAAGAATTAGCTAAAATTAAATAATACTCAAATAGAATGGAAAAAGCCACCAATGGAAGAAAATTACATATTTTAGAAAACCATGGTACTTCTGTGTATCAACCCTTTTTATTCCATTCCTATTTCTGTG
This sequence comes from Neodrepanis coruscans, assembly GCA_013400695.1. Classification (NCBI taxonomy): domain Eukaryota; kingdom Metazoa; phylum Chordata; class Aves; order Passeriformes; family Philepittidae; genus Neodrepanis; species Neodrepanis coruscans. The sequence goes on along the minus strand of VYZS01086596.1, from coordinate 16,962 downwards.
CAGTGAAACCCAGTTCCAGCTTTGTTCTGAAGTTCAGCAGAGTTACCAACAATCTGCGTTGGCTCAAGGAAAGTTACACATACTCTGAGGAGAGAACAGGTTAAACACAGCAGAAGGGTCCTGCCCTCTTTATATCCAAACACTGCTATTGCCTTTGTTGGATGAGACTAAATAGAGGTTGTCACAGATTTCTTTCTAACGGCTTTACACAGACATGAAGTCACCCACACAAGTACAATTCCAAGGAACCATATTTAGTTTCTTAAGGGGAAGCTAAAAGCAGTCCTCACAGGGAATGAAGCAGAGACATTTGGTCTGTATTGTCTCACAGAGTCCTACTGATTTTGTCCAAGAGAGGTGACTTTGTCTTCAGTTCGCTCATCTCTTCCTAGCACTGACATCTAGCAACAAATCCATTCAGTGGAAATCACACTCAGTAAATCTGTAATAATCTCTTCCTTGTCCAACAACCACCACTTCCTTCTTATTTGCCATGCATGGACTGGAAACAGTTTTTTGTTGCCAGAGAGTCCACAGATTTCTAGATTAGGACCGAGATTTTTGCTTCACCCACATCTTCACCCTATTTTTCCACTTAGAAGTAGAATAGCAAAGAAATATATTTCTTGCCAGACATTCTCCAAACAAAATCCTGGTAAATCAACAGAAATTCTGTTTTCATAAGTCAAAACTCCTGTCAACTTTAGTAGTGATGAATTCTTGACACTGAAGAATAATTTCCTCTACAAAACCTTGAACTTTTTACAAAGTAGTTTTTTTAAAATTAAATTGTTAAACTTAAAAATGGCCATCCTACCATATTTCTGGATAATCTTGTCTACAAACATTAACTCAGCTACCACCTATAGCCTCGGTAATTGCTTAAGCAAACATTCCTTCAGTTGCTATCTCTAAGCAGTCACCTTAAAAAGCTGTCTTTTTGCTATATGTCTATCTTCTTTAGATCAAACAGAAGTCCCAGGTTGATTCTCTGTTCACGCAAGCACAGTTTCCTTCATGCATACTGGACCACCATTTTGCCTGTGTAAGATATCTACCACTCAGACCACTCCTTAGGTCTTCATTTGCGGGGTATATTTAAGTTTTGCAGATTCTAGCTGCATAGCGTCACCAGGGCCAGTCTTACACTGCAGATATCTGCTTACACAGATAAAGCAAGTGCGTGGGATTGCATGACAACATTCCTTTATTGAAAGCAGTATAGGATTTTAGACGGCATAACACTGTCTGAAGACAGTATTCCTATATTAATGTATTTTATTCCTTCCCACACCACCAATACTGCCCTTATTCATTCAGTAAAATCTTCATGTCTTCTCTCAAGACTTTTTTCTGTTTGTGAGAAGTTTCTAATTAACAAATATATTTCATTATACATTTTTAATTCTGTCTTAGTAATCTCTCTTGCAAATCAGTTTGATATGATGAAGCCATTGTCTATTGTATAAATCTGCCTTACTGCTTCTTTAGTCTCTTCCATTTGTCTCTAGCGATTTGATTTCACTTACTTATACTATAGGCTCTTTACAGTGGGTTTTCCCTTGGAGTCTTTGGCACACTGTAAGGCAACTAGTACTGCTTCTGAAAAAAAAAAATATAATTTGAATAAAAAGAATTATTTGAATCACTGTCATTGTATCTATTTATTCCAACACAACATCACTCTTTTAATAAAGACCCATGGTCCTAAGAAGCATTTCTCATACTCCTGTAGTTCCATGCAAGCCTGTTGAAACATTTGTCATTTGAGCATGGCACAAGCTAACTATTCACTTATAAAAACCCACTCTTTTGGAATAAACATGTTTTGGAGAGTCACAGATAATGTCATTCACTGTTAACTCTCCGAGAAAGGAATGCATAGTATGTGTTGCAATGAAGACATGAGCTTCAGTTACTCTGGTAGACACAGCAAGAAAGTTCTTCAAAGAAAAATAACTTCAATGTGTACACCATAAACTGAAGTAAGACTTTATATCATGCTTGTGAAAAATGTCTGCATTTTTTTTCTAAGAGAAAAAATACCATATTATTAAAAATATAAAATCTTTTGTTATTGCCAGGTCCATCTGACTGTATCTGTGTAGGATTTATAGACTACATAGATATTAGTATATTCTGGTATGCTTCAAACAATTATCCAGTCCTAGAGAAGAACATTGCACATGAGTCACTATCCAAAATCAAAAGCTAAGAAACTCGCAGCAAAAAAATTTGGCATGCTTCCTAAATAGTAACATTGTTTTCATAAGATTTCTCTGTTCTATGGACACCTATCAGACGTTTGGCATTTTGCGTAAGGTTTATTCTTTTGTACAAACAACTTCCAGTGGCACTTCTGCAACAGATATCTCACTGGAACTTCTACAGCTTAAATTTTCTCAACTGCTTGCAGTAATGTATTGCGTGATTCATGAACCTTGATAGCATCTTGCCTACAAATTGCTTATCTTATGATATCATATGCCTATACCATATCATTTTAAGGACTACTATGATTTTAGCAGTCTGGAAATAACTTCAAATATTTCTGTTTAAGTGTCTGCCAGCCAGGGATAATTTTGTTACAGTGTAATCTAGAAAAATGCATTAGGCTCTATTTTACCTGTCTCATAAGACATTGTATAGTTTAAAGGTATATTATAAGTAACATTACTGTACTTTTTCTTTTATCTTTTTCTGTTAAAAAAAAAAAGTAGCCCTCCTTGTAAAGCCATCTGTTAAAATTTGTCTAGTGAAGTCATATACCCAGTTAGAATAATGTTTTACTGGCAAAACTTGGCAAAAAAAAAGCATTATCTGATGTTCTATTAAAGGAAATGGAGTCCATTTTCATGTTCTAGAACCAATGTGATTTTAGGCAGACTGTTGCTGCAGTTTATTGAAATGTAAAAGGAGATAAGAGAAACCACCCATTGTAGTAGCTATGAATGAATGCCAACCATGTCCTGAGGTGCATCTGGCCTGATCGAGGGAGGTGATTGTCCTGCTCTACTATTTGCTGGTGCAGCCTTATCTCGAGTCCTGTATGCCATTTTGGATGCTACAACATAAGAAAGATATAAAGCTATTATGGAGCATCCAGAGAAGGGCCTTGAGGGGAAGCCATATGAGGAGCAGCTCAGGTCCCTTGGTCTGTTCAACCTGGTGAAAAGGAGACTGATGGGAGACCTCACTGCAGTTAAAACTTCCTCATGAGGGGAAGAGGAGGGACAACTACTGATCTCTTCTCAGAGACAAGATCCATGGGAATGCCCTGAAGCTGTGTTAGAGGAGGTTGAGGTGAGATATTAGGAAAAAGTTCTTCACTCAGGGTGGCTGAACACTGGAACAGGCTCCTCAGGGCAGTGGTCACAGCACCAAGGCTGCCAGAGTTCCAGAAGCATTTGGACAATGCTCTCAGGCACACAGTGAGATTCTTGGAATGGTCCTGAACAGGGGCAGGAGTTGAAATCCTTGTGGGTCCCTTCCAATTCAGGATGTTCTATGATTCTATTAATTAAATTCAGCAGCATGTAAAATTTTAGTTCTGCTAGTATCATGGCTCTTTTACTAGCTGTATCCTAGTAAGTAAAGTTCCAGAAGAGATGACTCAGACCACCTCTAATTCAGTTCTAAGACCTTGACATCAGCTTAAAAAATCAGTTTCAGGGTTTTTTGTGTCTAATAGTAAATTTCAACCAATTAACTTTCTTTTTGTCTTGGATTAACATCAGTCAGATAATCAAGAAAGTTAATTCATAGTATGGAGCCTAAATTGCCTACCTTTCTTCTATGACTTTAGGAAGTAAATACGTCCCAGCATAGGCTTCTAAAGGCCTAATTTTCAGAAGTTCTGAGCACCTATTCTATGCCTCATGCTCAGAGCAGGGTCAACAAAACAGGTTGCTCAACACCATGTCAAGCTGGATTTTTACTGTCTCAAAAGGTAGCCTGTTTTCCTGGGTTTCTTCCAGTGTTTGACCACCCTCACAGTAAAAAAAAAAAAATAAAGAATTGTTGAGTTTCATTGGAATTTCCTATATTTTCAGTTCATGCCTATTAACTACCCTGTCAGTCAGCACCACTTGAACTTGGAATTTCAGAAAACAAGCCTTACCAGTAAAGACCTGTTGCTTTACTTCTGCCCCTTCTTGTGGCTCTTCACATTGCTTGACCATTCCAGCTTCTGATGGGCTTCAGCTTTCCTAATCCCACCTCTGCATGTTTGGAGAATGCCTATAATATCTCTTCAGGGTAACCTGCCCTTGCTCCCATGTCTAGTACACTTACTCTCTATGGCTGAGCTTGGTCAGAAGCAACTTGTTCCTTATTTAAGGATTCCTGCTACATTTGCTCTCCAGCGCATGGGTGGGCACATGGCAGGGCCTGACAGTCAAGGCTTGTTCCAGCACCCCAGTCAGGAGAAGCACAGCTGGTGTGCACTAGGGCAGCCTTAGCCCCTTGCACCAGGCACCTCCCTGGGCACATGATGGGACGAAGTTGAGCTGGGAAATGGACATCTGTGTGGGAGTCAGGATCATGCCCACTGCATGGTCAGACCATGTTTCAGAAGTAAAAATTCTCCATTTTTAATGCTTTTTCATTTTTATATTTTTCAGTCAAAGTAACTTTTCAAATTTAGCAAAATATGTGAATAGTTTGTCAACCATATTTGTCATATATTATATGACATATATTACATTATATTACATTATATATATATCATAAAACCTTACCCCATTAC